>JAPEVW010000460.1:47500-99611 GCA_027921565.1 Artemia sinica | reverse complement strand
CCAAAGCCAAAAAGTGAAGCTAGGTCAATTGAATCAATCAACTTGTGAAAGGATGAATATATTCTAATCATATTTTGACATTTATATAATGTGGTGTGGGACTCACCATTCCCTCAGACCTTCCTTTAGTTGAAAGGCGGTTAAAATTTCAACCCTTTGAGCTCGCCATCTGGAAAGAAATGAGAACTGGCAGACAATTGAGATGGCTAATTCAGTATTGAATAAAATAGGTAAGGAGTAGTATTACTATATAAATTAAGTATATTACTGGAACAGGTATGCAAAATGTGCCAAAGCTGCAAGCAGTAGAACTTGACGAAACTCCAAAAACTGTCGACACTTTAGCAGCGCAACTTGTGTTCCGATAGCTTTGCTTTGAGCAGAAAATATTTTTACATGTAAAAATTGTAGAATGGTAACAAATATAACTTATTATAACTTGCTGTTAAAAATGTCGGTACTTATCTGTTATAGCAAACACACTCAAGTTCTCATCGTACTCCATAATTTTACATGTACCATTTTATCAAAAGTATTATATCATAACTACTTGAGTACTGCTTGTGGAGCATATTATTCAAAGTATACATATGTGGCGTAATTTTGTCAAAATCTTGATCGGGGGGGGGGGAATCACAGCTGGAGTCGATTTTCCCAAATCACGTGAAAATTACAATGAAAACTGAAAAACGAGCCATATAGTACCAAAAAAAGTAAAGTATTTGCAGTATGAGAAATGCTTTGGTCGGCACTAGAAATACGCTCAAACCATGTTTTGTACTGGTCAAGAACTGCACTTGGGGGCAAATTCTGAAAACTTGTGCGGAAGAAATGCCAAATCTTCTGTAATTCTGTGCCGAAGAAACGCCACATCTTCCGTAAACCGAAGTGAGCATCCAAGGCCGCGTTAATAAATAGCCAGATCATTAATACATAACTAGAGACTTATTTTTAACTATAGATACGCGAGGTATTCGTGTAAATCCAATTTACAATAACTTAATATTAAAAGATTCAAATAATATTTTCCCTCAGTTTAAATTAAGGTCATCTGACTTAATTTTTTAATAAAAATCGGGTCAGAAGGTATGCCTAGTCAATTTCTTAGCAAATAATTCTTGCCCAATTTAATTAGTGTATGGTGTTGTTTAATTCAAAGGGTTAGCTTTTCATCTTTTTTTTTAGCATTAAAGAAGGCTTGGTGGAGATCTGCTTGTTTACACTTCTTTTTGTTCTGCTGGCTGACATTGCCCTCTTTATTCTCAGTTGTTTAATTTTAGTATTCATTTATTATTTTTTCTTCTTTGTCATACGTTTAGAATCTGCTGGTAGTATTATTTCATGTCAGAACTATCTAAAGTTCATGGTGACACAGTTGAACCTCTCCAAATTTTGTTCCAGTAAAAAAATAAAAGTAGTATTTTGTGTTAAACAATCTGCAATAAGGAGGGTGCAATCACTAAGCGGCACTTGTATTCATGCTTCATCCAACTAAAGGGAGGACTGGAGGCTAGCCATCCTAGAATCCAACTGAAGGCTAGCTACTCTCCAATATTTTTTGTCACTTAAAATGGGCACTAGAACTTTTGATATTTGATCAAATGAGCCCTCCCCAGATCTTCTAAGATCAGTGGTTTGAAACTATTACCCCTGGGAAAAAAACACACATCCATGATCATTCTTCTCAAAAAATATGTAAAATTCCACATTTTTGTATATAGGAGCTTGAAACCTCTACAGTAGGGTTCTCTGATATGCTGAATCTGATGGTGTGATTTTCATTAAGATCAATTGATGCTTTGGGAGCACTTTTTCCATTTTTTCAAAAACTGGGCAAATTTTCTCAGGCTCGTAACTTTTTATGGGTAACATGAAACTTTATGTATTTTATATATTTTAAATCAGCATCAAAATTAGATTCTATTGATGTATCTATCGTTAACAAGGCTCTGTTTCTTAGAGTTTCGGTTACTATTGAGCCGCACACTGTCAATAAAATTAACATCCTAACTTAAAATGGTTCATTTTCCTATCGTAAGTCACTTTTAAAGCGCTTTATACTACAACTCTTTAATAACCATACAGGCTATTATTTCGTGTTTTAGTTTAGCGCTAGTTTTTCACAACTCCTCAAATATAGGGAATAATCATGAGTTATTTTATTCGTGCTAGTAATAGATTAGTATCATATATACTACAAATGAATGATTTTGTTCGCTTTAAGCTTCAAATTTACTCTTTACTTCCATCAGAAATATTATATTTTCTTTCAAATGATTACTAATTGGAATGATAAACACGACCAGAATGCATCAGAGCTCCTCTTACTGTCAGTCACATAGTAAATATGGAGAGATACGAAATTGGACTTTACAGCCTTTATCGGAGGTGCTGATTCCCCTTTCATGGCCCTTCAGCCAGGAAATACAATGGAGGATTGGGGCCAACCGTCCTTTGATTTCACACACCCTTCCTGTTTACCTTTCACAGATTTATCCAGGAATTCATTGACATCTGGATTGAATCTGGCTGAGCCTATAAGTAGAGAGGGAGGTGCTACTCCGGTACCCACACCAAATATGGGCATAGAGTCATTAGGGAAAACACGTGGTTTATGGTTTTCTCACTTAGAATGAAAAAACAGAATTTTTCTCACTTGGAAAAACAGGAATTTTCTCACTTTAATGGATGTTTTCTTGGACGGTTATGTGTGTTGGTCAATTTATTTGATGTTTTCATGGATGTCAACAGCAGTTCATGTCTTTTTTATGGTTTTTGTCAGTGAGAATTTGAAAAACAGGAACTTTCTCACTTTAATGGATGTCAACAGCAATTTATGTCTGTTTTATGGTTTTTGTCAGTGAGAATTTGAAAAACAACGACGAGTACAGCAATTTATGGATGTTTTATGGTTTTTGTCAGTGAGAATGGAAAAACATGAATTTTCTCACATTAATGGATGTCAACAGCAATTTATGTCTGTGACCTAAAGTCAGTCAATAATCAAATTGTTTCCGGGCAAAGTTTAATAATGTCTGACAGGTACTGTCAATCATTAATCAAATTGTTTCCAGGCGAAGTTTAATTTTGTCTGACAGGTGATGTCAAGATTGATTGATATGTCACGAAAGGGGAATTAATTTGTTGTTTCTAAGGGGAATTATTGATTCAAGAAAGGGGAATTAAGTTTTTGTTTCTAAGGGGAATTATTGATTCACGAAAGGGGAATTAATTGTTGTTTCTAAGGGGAATTATTGATACAAGAAAGGGAATTAATTTGTTGTTTCTAAGGGGAAGGTGGGGAAGATATATATTGATTGCGTAATCGAAGGGAGAGAATTCCCGAGAAATTGATTACATAATCGGTAGAACCCTATAAGGAGCTCGTGACGGGAATCCATTTATGGGCATAGAATGACGTAATCAACTAGGACAAATGGATTTCTGAGAAATTGATTACATAATCGGTAGAACCCTATCAGAAGGTCATGACGGGAATCCATTTATGGGCATAGAATGACGTAATCAACTAGGACAAATGGATTTCTGAGAAATTGATTACATAATCGGTAGAACCCTATCAGAAGGTCATGACGGGAATCCATTTATGAGCATACAATGATGTAATGAACTAGGACAAGCAATTTACTTTCTTAATGTCCCTCTTAAACCCATTTTCCAACTTGATGTACTTACCTTTTTCACCCACAACTATACTTTACAGCTTTTTGGATACCTCAACACCAAGAAATACTTTTCAAAGACCATTTCAGAGCAAGTTACTTTCTTAATGACCATCCTAAACCCATTTTCCAACTTGAAGTACTTATCTTTTTCACCCACAACTATACTTTACAGCTTTTTGGATACCTTAACACCAAGAAATACTTTTCAAAGACCATTTCAGAGCAAGTTACTTTCTTAATGACCCTCCTAAACCCATTTTCCAACTTGAATTACTTATCTTTTTCACCCACAACTGTACTTTACAGCTTTTGGATACCTCAACACCAAGAAATACTTTTCAAAGACCATTTCAGAGCAAGTTACTTTCTTAATGACCATCCTAAACCCACTTTCCAACTTGAAGTACTTATCTTTTTCACCCACAACTATACTTTACAGCTTTTTGGATACCTCAACACCAAGAAATACTTTTCAAAGACCATTTCAGAGCAAGTTACTTTCTTAATGTCCCTCCTAAACCCATTTTCCAACTTGAAGTACTTATCTTTTTCACCCACAACTATACTTTACAGCTTTTTGGATACCTCAACACCAAGAAATACTTTTCAACGACCATTTCAGAGCAAGTTACTTTCTTAATGTCCCTCCTAAACCCATTTTCCAACTTGAAGTACTTATCTTTTTCACCACAACTATACTTTACAGCTTTTTGCATACCTCAACACCAAGAAATACTTTTCAAAGACCATTTCAGACCAAGTTACTTTCTTAATGTCCCTCCTAAACCCATTTTCCAACTTGAAGTACTTATCTTTTTCACCCACAACTATACTTTACAGCTTTTTGGATACCTCAACATCAAGAAATACTTTTCAAAGACCATTTCAGAGCAAGTTACTTTCTTAATGACCATCCTAAACCCATTTTCCAACTTGAAGTACTTATCTTTTTCACCCACAACTATACTCTACAGCTTTTTGGATACCTCAACATCAAGAAATACTTTTCAAAGACTATTTCAGAGCAAGTTACTTTCTTAATGTCACTCCTAAATCCATTTTCCAACTTGAAGTACTTATCTTTTTCACTCACAACTATACTTTACAGCTTTTTGGATACCTCAACACCAAGAAATACTTTTCAAAGACCATTTCAGAGCAAGTTACTTTCTTAATGTCCCTCCTAAACCCATTTTCCAACTTGAAGTACTTATCTTTTTCTCCCACAACTATACTTTACAGCTTTTTGGATACCTCAACACCAAGAAATACTTTTCAAAGACCATTTCAGACCAAGTTACTTTCTTAATGTCCCTTCTAAACCCATTTTCCAACTTGAAGTACTTATCTTTTTCACCCACAACTATACTTTACAGCTTTTTGGATACCTCAACACCAAGAAATACTTTTCAAAGACCATTTCAGAGCAAGTTACTTTCTTAATGACCATCCTAAACCCATTTTCCAACTTGAAGTACTTATCTTTTTCACCCACAACTATACTTTACAGCTTTTTGGATACCTCAACACCAAGAAATACTTTTCAAAGACCATTTCAGAGCAAGTTACTTTCTTAATGACCATCCTAAACCCATTTTCCAACTTGAAGTACTTATCTTTTTCACCCACAACTATACTTTACAGCTTTTTGGATACCTCAACACCAAGAAATACTTTTCAAAGACCATTTCAGAGCAAGTTACTTTCTTAATGTCCCTCCTAAATCCATTTTCTAGCTTGAAGTACTTATCTTTTTCACCCACAACTATACTTTACAGCTTTTTGGATACCTCAACACCAAGAAATACTTTTCAAAGACCATTTCAGAGAAAGTTACTTTCTTAATGTCCCTCCTAAACCCATTTTCCAACTTGAAGTACTTATCTTTTTCACTCACAACTATACTTTACAGCTTTTTGGATACCTCAACATCAAGAAATACTTTTCAAAGACCATTTCAGAGCAAATTACTTTCTTAATGACCATCCTAAACCCATTTTCCAATTTGAAGTACTTATCTTTTTCACTCACAACTATACTCTACAGCTTTTTGGATACCTCAACACCAAGAAATACTTTTCAAAGACCATTTCAGAGCAAGTTACTTTCTTAATGTCCCTCCTAAACCCATTTTGCAACTTGAAGTACTTATCTTTTTCACCCACAACTATACTTTACAGCTTTTTGGTTACCTCAACACCAAGAAATACTTTTCAAAGACCATTTCAGAGCAAGTTACTTTCTTAATTTCCCTCCTAAACCCATTTTCCAACTTGAAGTACTTATCTTTTTCACCCAAAACTATACTTTACAGCTTTTTGGATACCTCAACGCCAAGAAATACTTTTCAAAGACCATTCCAGAGCAAGTTACTTTCTTAATGTCCCTCCTAAACCCATTTTCCAACTTGAAGTACTTATCTTTTTCACCCTCAACTATACTTTACAGCTTTTTGGATACCTCAACACCAAGAAATACTTTTCAAAGACCATTTCAGAGCAAGTCACTTTCTTATTGTCTCTCCTAAACCCATTTTCCAACTTGAAGTACTTATCTTTTTCACCACAACTATACATTACAGCTTTTTGGATACCTCAACACCAAGAAATACTTTTCAAAGACCATTTCAGAGCAAGTTACTATCTTAATGTTCCTCCTAAACCCATTTTCCGACTTGAAGTACTTATCTTTTTCACCCACAACAATACTTTACAGCTTTTTGGATACCTCAACACTAAGAAATACTTTTCAAGGACCATTTCAGAGCAATTTCCTTTCTTAATGTCCCTCCTAAACCCATTTTCCAACTTGAAGTACTTATCTTTTTCACCCACAACTATACTTTACAGCTTTGGATACCTCAACACCAAGAAATACTTTTCAAAGACCATTTCAGAGCAAGTTCTTTTCTTAATGTCCCTCCTAAACCCATTTTGCAACTTGAAGTAATTATCTTTTTCACCCACAACTATACTTTACAGCTTTTTGGATACCTCAACGCCAAGAAATACTTTTCAAAGACCATTTCAGAGCAAGTTACTTTCTTAATGTCCCTCCTAAACCCATTTTCCAACTTGAAGTACTTATCTTTTTCACCCTCAACTATACTTTACAGCTTTTTGGATACCTCAACACCAAGAAATACTTTTCAAAGACCATTTCAGAGCAAGTTACTTTCTTAATGTCTCTCCTAAACCAATTTTCCAACTTTAAGTACTTATCTTTTTCACCACAACTATACCTTACAGCTTTTTGGATACCTCAACACCAAGAAATACTTTTCAAAGACCATTTCAGAGCAAGTTACCTTCTTAATGTTCCTCCTAAACCCATTTTCCGACTTGAAGTACTTATCTTTTTCACCCACAACTATACTTTACAGCTTTTTGGTTAACTCAACACCAAGAAATACTTTTCAAAGACCATTTCAGAGCAAGTTACTTTCTTAATGTCCCTCCTAAACCCATTTTCCAACTTGAAGTACTTATCTTTTTCACCCACTTTCTCAATGAAAAAGAAATTAGTTTTTAATCAATTCTATTTTTCCAAATAATATAAAAATTTTCCACTTCGGTTCAGATTTTTCTCAAAGGGATGAAAAAATATAAAATAATGTTCCAAATTTTTCATAGAAGATAGAAAAGTTCAAGTTCTCTTCTGAATTTTACCAAAGAACACGCTTCAATTCTAATTTCTCCAGAGAAAACAAAAATCTTCCACTTCAGTTCTTTATTTCACAAAGACATAAAGAAATTTAAATTTCAATTCTAATTTTTCGGTGGAAGATAGAAAAAGTGACACCATACTTGTGAATATTTTCATGGAAGATAAAAATTTCTAGTTCAATTTAAAATTTTCTCAACGAAGTGAAGAAAAGTTCAAATTCTCTTCTGAACTTTACCAAAGAACACACTTCAATTCTAATTTCTCCAGAGAAAACAAAAATCTTCCACTTCAGTTCTTTATTTCACAAAGACATAAAGAAATTTAAAGTTCAATTATAATTTTTCGGTGGAAGATAGAAAAAGTTATACCATACTTGTGAATATTTTCACGGAAAATAAAAAGTTCTAGTTCAATTTAAAATTTTCTCAATGAAGTGAAGAAAAGTTCAAGTTCTCTACTGAATTTTACCAAAGAACACAATTCAATTCTAATTTCTCCAGAGAAAATAAAAATCCTCCACTTAAGTTCTATATTTCACAAAGACATAAAGAAATTTAAAGTTAAATTCTAAATTTTTCGGTGGAAGATAGAAAAAGTAATACCATACTTGTGAATATTTTCACGGAAGATAAAAAGTTCTAGTTCAATTTAAAATTTTCTCAACGAAGTCAAGGAAAGTTCAAGTTCTCTTCTGAATTTTCTCAATGAAAAAGAAATTAGTCATTGATCATTTCTATTTTTCCAAATAATATAAAAATTTTCAACTTTAGTTCAGATCTGTCTCGAGGAGATGAAAAATTTAAAATACTGTTCCAAATTTTTCACAGAAGATACAAAAGTTCAAGTTCTCTTCGGAATTTTGCCAAAGAACACAATTCAATTCTAATTTACCCAGAGTAAAATAAAAATCTTCCACTTAAGTTCTTTATTTCACAAAGACATAAAGAAATTTAAAGTTCAATTCTAAATTTTTCGGTGGAAGATAGAAAAAGTAATACCACACTTGTGAATATTTTCCCAGAAGATAAAAAGTTCTAGTTCAATTTAAAATTTTCTCAACGAAGTGAAGAAAAATTCAAGTTCTCTTCTGAATTTTACCAAAGAACACAATTCAATTCTAATTTCACCAGAGTAAAATGAAAATCTTCCACTTAAGTTCTTTATTTCACAAAGACATAAAGAAATTTAAAGTTCAATTCTAAATTTTTCGGTGGAAGATAGAAAAAGTAATACCACACTTGTGAATATTTTCCCAGAAGATAAAAAGTTCCAGTTCAATTTAAAATTTTCTCAACGAAGTGAAGAAAAATTCAAGTTCTCTTCTGAATTTTACCAAAGAACACAATTCAATTCTAATTTCACCAGAGAAAATAAAAATCTTTCACTTCAGTTCTTTATTTCACAAAGACATAAAGAAATTTAAAGTTCAATTCTAAATTTTTCGGTGGAAGATAGAAAAAGTAATACCATACTTGTGAATATTGTCCCGGAAGATAAAAAGTTCTAGTTCAATTTAAAATTTTCTCAACGAAGTGAAGAAAAGTTCAAGTTCTCCTCTGAACTTTACCAAAGAACACACTTCAATTCTAATTTCTCCAGAGAAAACAAAATCTTCCACTTCAGTTCTTTATTTCACAAAGACATAAAGAAATTTAAAGTTCAATTCTAAATTTTTCGGTGGGAGATATAAAAATTAATACCATACTTGTGAATATTTTCACAGAAGATAAATACCATACATGTGAATATTTTCAGGAAGATAAAAAGTTCTAGTTCAATTTAAAATTTTCTCAACGAAGTGAAGAAAAGTTCAAGTTCTCTTCTGAATTTTCTTAAAGAAGAGAAAAAAGTTAGCTCAATTCTGAATTTTACCAATGAAAATGTAAAAAGCTCCCACTTCAGTTCTTAATTTCTCAAAGACATAAAACATTCAAAGTTCTCTTCTAATTTTTCCAAGAAAATAAAAATTTTCCACTTCAGTTCTGGTTTTTTCTCGAAGAGATGAAAAATTTAAAGTTCTATTCTAATTTTAAGTTAAATTTTAGCTCCTTTGTCTTATGGATTTACCCCTCAAATTTTTAAATTAGAAAATGAGGGACTCGTTCTATTATTAAAGACAATCGTTCAAACTCGTTCATCTAACCTCCAAAACAATAGGTTAGGTTAGGTATAAATAAATATTAATAAATAAATAGAAACATTTCTACATGTTTAAGTTAGGTTAGGTTAGGTTAACTTATAATGAGCGCTCATGATAAGTTAACCTAACCTTTTCCGGCGAGTATGGTTAGGTTAGGCTAGATTAAGTTAGGTTAGGTTAAGTTAGGTTAGCCCACGTACGCTTCACTTGGGTTAGCTTAGGTTAGGTGAGAGACAGGCAAAAAGTTAGGTGTATGATTAGGTTAGGTTAGGTTAGATTAAGTTAGGTTAGGTTAAGTTAGGTTAGGCTAGGTTAGCCTACGTACGCGCGCGTACGTAGGCTAACCTAGTCTAGCCTAACTTAACCTAACCTAACCTAATCATACACCTAACTTTTTGCCTGTCTCTCACCTAACCTAAGCTAACCTAAGTGAAGCGTACGTGGGCTATCCTAACCTAACTTAACCTAACCTAATCTAACCTAACTTAATCTAGCCTAACCTAACCGTACTCGCCGGAAAAGGTTAGGTTAACTTATCATGAGCGCTCATGATAAGTTAACCTAACCTAACCTAACTTAAACATGTAGAAATGTTTCTATTTATTTATTAATATTTATTTATACCTAACCTAACCTATTGTTTTGGAGGTTAGATGAACGAGTTTGAACGATTGTCTTTAATAATAGAACGAGTCACTCATTTTCTAATTTAAAATTTGAGGGGTAAATCCATAAGACAAAGGAGCTAAAATTTAATTTAAAATTAGAATAAAACTTTAAATTTTTCATCTCTTTGAGAAAAAACCAGAACTGAAGTGGAACCTTTTTATTTTCTTGGAAAAATTAGAGGAGAACTTTGAATGTTTTATGTCTTTGAGAAATTAAGAACTGAAGTGGGAGCTTTTTTCATTTTCATTGGTAAAATTCAGAATTGAGCTAACTTTTTTCACTTCTTTAAGAAAATTCAGAAGAGAACTTGAACTTTTCTTCACTTCGTTGAGAAAATTTTAAATTGAACTAGAACTTTTTATCTTCCGGGAAAATATTCACATGTATGGTATTTATCTTCTGTGAAAATATTCACAAGTATGGTATTAATTTTTCTATCTCCCACCGAAAAATTTAGAATTGAACTTTAAATTTCTTTATGTCTTTGTGAAATAAAGAACTGAAGTGGAAGATTTTGTTTTCTCTGGAGAAATTAGAATTGAAGTGTGTTCTTTGGTAAAATTCAGTAGAGAACTTGAACTTTTCTTCACTTCATTGAGAAAATTTTAAATTGAACTAGCACTTTTTATCTTCTGGGAAAATATTCACAAGTGTGGTATTACTTTTTCTATCTTCCACCGAAAAATTTAGAATTGAACTTTAAATTTCTTTATTTTTTTTTGAAATAAAGAACTTAAGTGGAAGATTTTTATTTTACTCTGGGTAAATTAGAATTGAATTGTGTTCTTTGGTAAAATTCAGTAGAGAACTTGAACTTTTCTTCACTTCGTTGAGAAAATTTTAAATTGAACTAGAACTTTTTATCTTCCGGGAAAATATTCACAAGTATGGTATTACTTTTTCTATCTTCCACCGAAAAATTTAGAATTGAACTTTAAATTTCTTTATGTCTTTGTGAAATAAAGAACTGAAGTGAAAGATTTTTATTTTCTCTGGTGAAATTAGAATTGAATTGTGTTCTTTGGTAAAATTCAGAAGAGAGCTTGAATTTTTCTTCACTTCGTTGAGAAAATTTTAAATTGAACTAGAACTTTTTATCTTCTGGGAAAATATTCACAAGTGTGGTATTACTTTTTCTATCTTCCACCGAAAAATTTAGAATTGAACTTTAAATTTCTTTACGTCTTTGTGAAATAAAGAACTTAAGTGGAAGATTTTTATTTTACTCTGGGTAAATTAGAATTGAATTGTGTTCTTTGGTAAAATTCAGTAGAGAACTTGAACTTTTCTTCACTTCGTTGAGAAAATTTTAAATTGAACTAGAACTTTTTATCTTCTGGGAAAATATTCACAAGTGTGGTATTACTTTTTCTATCTTCCACCGAAAAATTTAGAATTGAACTTTAAATTTCTTTATGTCTTTGTGAAATAAAGAACTTAAGTGGAAGATTTTTATTTTACTCTGGGTAAATTAGAATTGAATTGTGTTCTTTGGTAAAATTCAGTAGAGAACTTGAACTTTTCTTCACTTCGTTGAGAAAATTTTAAATTGAACTAGAACTTTTTATCTTCCGTGAAAATATTCACAAGTATGGTATTACTTTTTCTATCTTTCACGGAAAAATTTAGAATTGAACTTTAAATTTCTTTATGGCTTTGTGAAATAAAGAACTGAAGTGGAAGATTTTTGTTTTCTCTGGAGAAATTAGAATTGAATTGTGTTCTTTGGTAAAATTCCGAAGAGAACTTGAACTTTTTTATCTTCTGTGAAAAATTTGGAACAGTATTTTAAATTTTTCATCTCTTCGAGACAGATCTGAACTAAAGTGGAAAATTTTTATATTATTTGGAAAAATAGAAATGATCAATGGACTAATTTCTTTTTCATTGAGAAAATTCAGAAAAGAACTTGAACTTTCCTTGACTTCGTTGAGAAAATTTTAAATTGAACTAGAACTTTTTATCTTCCGTGAAAATATTCACAAGTATGGTATTACTTTTTCTATCTTCCACCGAAAAATTTAGAATTGAACTTTAAATTTCTTTATGTCTTTGTGAAATATAGAACTTAAGTGGAGGATTTTTATTTTCTCTGGAGAAATTAGAATTGAATTGGGTTCTTTGGTAAAATTCAGTAGAGAACTTGAACTTTTCTTCACTTCATTGAGAAAATTTTAAATTGAACTAGAACTTTTTATTTTCCGTGAAAATATTCACAAGTATGGTATTACTTTTTCTATCTTCCACCGAAAAATTAGAATTGAACTTTAAATTTCTTTATGTCTTTGTGAAATAAAGAACTGAAGTGGAAGATTTTTGTTTTCTCTGGAGAAATAAGAATTGAAGTGTGTTTTTTGGTAAAGTTCAGAAGAGAACTTGAACTTTTCTTCACTTCGTTGAGAAAATTTTAAATTGAACTAGAACTTTTTATCTTCCATGAAAATATTCACAAGTATGGAATTACTTTTTCTATCTTCCACCGAAAAATTAGAATTGAACTTTAAATTTCTTTATGTCTTTGTGAAATAAAGAACTGAAGTGGAAGATTTTTGTTTTCTCTGGAGAAATTGGAATTGAAGCGTGTTCTTTGGTAAAACTCAGAAGAGAACTTGAACTTTTCTATCTTCTATGAAAAATTTGGAACATTATTTTAAATTTTTTCATCCCTTTGAGAAAAATCTGAACCGAAGTGGAAAATTTTTATATTATTTGGAAAAATAGAATTGATTAAAAACTAATTTCTTTTTCATTGGAAAAGTGGGTGAAAAAGATAAGTACTTCAAGTTGGAAAATGGGTTTAGGAGGGACATTAAGAAAGTAACTTGCTCTGAAATGGTCTTTGAAAAGTATTTCTTGGTGTTGAGGTATCCAAAAAGCTGTAAAGTATAGTTGTGGGTTAAAAGATAAGTACTTCAAGTCGGAAAATGGGTTTAGGAGGAACATTAAGAAAGTAACTTGCTCTGAAATGGTCTTTGAAAAGTATTTCTTGGTGTTGAGGTATCCAAAAAGCTGTAAGGTATAGTTGTGGTGAAAAAGATAAGTACTTCAAGTTGGAAAATGGATTTAGGAGAGACATTAAGAAAGTAACTTGCTCTGAAATGGTCTTTGAAAAGAATTTCTTGGTGTTGAGGTATCCAAAAAGCTGTAAAGTATAGTTGAGGGTGAAAAAGATAAGTACTTCAAGTTGGAAAATGGGTTTAGGAGGGACATTAAGAAAGTAACTTGCTCTGAAATGGTCTTTGAAAAGTATTTCTTGGCGTTGAGGTATCCAAAAAGCTGTAAAGTATAGTTTTGGGTGAAAAAGATAAGTACTTCAAGTTGGAAAATGGGTTTAGGAGGGACATTAAGAAAGTAACTTGCTCTGAAATGGTCTTTGAAAAGTATTTCTTGGTGTTGAGGTAACCAAAAAGCTGTAAAGTATATTTGCGGTGAAAAAGATAAGTACTTCAAGTTGCAAAATGGGTTTAGGAGGGACATTAAGAAAAGAACTTGCTCTGAAATGGTCTTTGAAAAGTATTTCTTGGTGTTGAGGTAACCAAAAAGCTGTAAAGTATAGTTGTGGGTGAAAAAGATAAGTACTTCAAGTTGCAAAATGGGTTTAGGAGGGACATTAAGAAAAGAACTTGCTCTGAAATGGTCTTTGAAAAGTATTTCTTGGTGTTGACGTATCCAAAAAGCTGTAAAGTATAGTTGTGGGTGAAAAAGATAAGTACTTCAAGTTGCAAAATGGGTTTAGGAGGGACATTAAGAAAGGAACTTGCTCTGAAATGGTCTTTGAAAAGTATTTCTTAGTGTTGAGGTATCCAAAAAGCTGTAAAGTATAGTTGTGGGTGAAAAAGATAAGTACTTCAAGTCGGAAAATGGGTTTAGGAGGGACATTAAGAAAGTAACTTGCTCTGAAATGGTCTTTGAAAAGTTTTTCTTGGTGTTGAGGTATCCAAAAAGCTGTAAGGTATAGTTGTGGTGAAAAAGATAAGTACTTCAAGTTGGAAAATGGGTTTAGGAGAGACATTAAGAAAGTGACTTGCTCTGAAATGGTCTTTGAAAAGTATTTCTTGGCGTTGAGGTATCCAAAAAGCTGTAAAGTATAGTTTTGGGTGAAAAAGATAAGCACTTCAAGTTGGAAAATGGGTTTAGGAGGGACATTAAGAAAGTAACTTGCTCTGAAAAGGTCTTTGAAAAGTATTTTTTGGTGTTGAGGTAACCAAAAAGCTGTAAAGTATAGTTGTGGGTGAAAAAGATAAGTACTTCAAGCTGCAAAATGGGTTTAGGAGGGACATTAAGAAAGTAACTTGCTCTGAAATGGTCTTTGAAAAGTATTTCTTGGTGTTGAGGTATCCAAAAAGCTGTAAAGTATAGTTGTGGGTGAAAAAGATAAGTACTTCAAGTTGGAAAAAGGGTTTAGGAGGGACATTAAGAAAGGAACTTGCTCTGAAATGGTCTTTGAAAAGTATTTCTTAGTGTTGAGGTATCCAAAAAGCTGTAAAGTATAGTTGTGAGTGAAAAAGATAAGTACTTCAAGTTGGAAAATGGGTTTAGGAGTGACATTAAGAAAGTAACTTGCTCTGAAATGGTCTTTGAAAAGTATTTCTTGATGTTGAGGTATCCAAAAAGCTGTAGAGTATAGTTGTGGGTGAAAAAGATAAGTACTTCAAGTTGGAAAATGGGTTTAGGATGGTCATTAAGAAAGTAACTTGCTCTGAAATGGTCTTTGAAAAGTATTTCTTGATGTTGAGGTATCCAAAAAGCTGTAAAATATAGTTGTGGGTGAAAAAGATAAGTACTTCAAGTTGGAAAATGGGTTTAGTAGGGACATTAAGAAAATAACTTTCTCTGAAATGGTCTTTGAAAAGTATTTCTTGGTGTTGAGGTATCCAAAAAGCTGTAAAGTATAGTTGTGGGTGAAAAAGATAAGTACTTCAAGTTGGAAAATGGGTTTAGAAGGGACATTAAGAAAGTAACTTGGTCTGAAATGGTCTTTGAAAAGTATTTCTTGGTGTTGAGGTATCCAAAAAGCTGTAAAGTATAGTTGTGGGTGAAAAAGATAAGTACTTCAAGTTGGAAAATGGGTTTAGGATGGTCATTAAGAAAGTAAATTGCTCTGAAATGGTCTTTGAAAAGTATTTCTTGGTGTTGAGGTATTCAAAAAGCTGTAAAGTATAGTTGTGGGTGAAAAAGATAAGTACTTCAAGTTGGAAAATGGGTTTAGAAGGGACATTAAGAAAGTAACTTGGTCTGAAATGGTCTTTGAAAAGTATTTCTTGGTGTTGAGGTATCCAAAAAGCTGTAAAGTATAGTTGTGGGTGAAAAATATAAGTACTTCAAGTTGGAAAATGGGTTTAGGAGGGACATTAAGAAAGTAACTTGCTCTAAAATGGTCTTTGAAAAGTATTTCTTGGTGTTGAGGTATCCAAAAAGCTGTAAAGTGTAGTTGTCAATGAAAAAGATAAGTACTTCAAGTTGGAAAATGGATTTAGGAGTGACATTAAGAAAGTAACTTGCTCTGAAATGGTCTTTGAAAAGTATTTCTTGATGTTGAGGTATCCAAAAAGCTGTAGAGTGTAGTTGTGAGTGAAAAAGATAATTACTTCAAGTTGGAAAATAGGTTTAGGATGGTCATTAAGAAAGTAACTTGCTCTGAAATGGTCTTTGAAAAGTATTTCTTGATGTTGAGGTATCCAAAAAGCTGTAAAGTGTAGTTGTGAGTGAAAAAGATAAGTACTTCAAGTTGGAAAATGGGTTTAGGAGGGACATTAAGAAAGTAACCTGCTCTGAAATGGTCTTTGAAAAGTATTTCTTGGTGTTGAGGTATCCAAAAAGCTGTAAAGTATAGTTGTGGTGAAAAAGATAAGTACTTCAAGTTGGAAAATGGGTTTAGGAGGGAAATTAAGAAAGTAACTTGCTCTGAAATGGTCGTTGAAAAGTATTTCTTGGTGTTGAGGTATCCAAAAAGCTGTAAAGTATAGTTGCGGGTGAAAAAGATAAGTACTTCAAGTTGGAAAATGGGTTTAGGAGGGACATTAAGAAAGTAACTTGCTCTGAAATGGTCTTTGAAAAGTATTTCTTGGTGTTGAGGTATCCAAAAAGCTGTAAAGTGTAGTTGTGGGTGAAAAAGATAAGTACTTCAAGTTGGAAAATGGGTTTAGGATGGTCATTAAGATAGTAACTTGCTCTGAAATGGTCTTTGAAAAGTATTTCTTGGTGTTGAGGTATCCAAAAAGCTGTAAAGTATAGTTGTGGGTGAAAAAGATAAGTACTTCAAGTTGGAAAATGGGTTTAGGATGGTCATTAAGAAAGTAACTTGCTCTGAAATGGTCTTTGAAAAGTATTTCTTGGTGTTGAGGTATCCAAAAAGCTGTAAAGTATAGTTGTGGGTGAAAAAGATAAGTACTTCAAGTTGGAAAATTGGTTTAGAAGGGACATTAAGAAAGTAACTTGGTCTGAAATGGTCTTTGAAAAGTATTTCTTGGTGTTGAGGTATCCAAAAAGCTGTAAAGTATAGTTGTGGGTGAAAAACATAAGTACTTCAAGTTGGAAAATGGGTTTAGGAGGGACATTAAGAAAGTAACTTGCTCTGAAATGGTCTTTGAAAAGTATTTCTTGGTGTTGAGGTATCCAAAAAGCTGTAAAGTATAGTTGTGAGTGAAAAAGATAAGTACTTCAAGTTGGAAAATGGATTTAGGAGTGACATTAAGAAAGTAACTTGCTCTGAAATGGTCTTTGAAAAGTATTTCTTGATGTTGAGGTATCCAAAAAGCTGTAGAGTATAGTTGTGGGTGAAAAAGATAAGTACTTCAAGTTGGAAAATGGGTTTAGGATGGTCATTAAGAAAGTAACTTGCTCTGAAATGGTCTTTGAAAAGTATTTCTTGGTGTTGAGGTATCCAAAAAGCTGTAAAGTATAGTTGTGAGTGAAAAAGATAAGTACTTCAAGTTGGAAAATGGATTTAGGAGTGACATTAAGAAAGTAACTTGCTCTGAAATGGTCTTTGAAAAGTATTTCTTGATGTTGAGGTATCCAAAAAGCTGTAGAGTATAGTTGTGGGTGAAAAAGATAAGTACTTCAAGTTGGAAAATGGGTTTAGGATGGTTATTAAGAAAGTAAATTGCTCTGAAATGGTCTTTGAAAAGTATTTCTTGGTGTTGAGGTATCCAAAAAGCTGTAAAGTATAGTTGTGGGTGAAAAAGATAAGTACTTCAAGTTGGAAAATTGGTTTAGAAGGGACATTAAGAAAGTAACTTGGTCTGAAATGGTCTTTGAAAAGTATTTCTTGGTGTTGAGGTATCCAAAAAGCTGTAAAGTATAGTTGTGGATGAACAATATAAGTACTTCAAGTTGGAAAATGGGTTTAGGAGGGACATTAAGAAAGTAACTTGCTCTAAAATGGTCTTTGAAAAGTATTTCTTGGTATTGAGGTATCCAAAAAGCTGTAAAGTATAGTTGTGAGGGAAAAAGATAAGTACTTCAAGTTGGAAAATGGATTTAGGAGTGACATTAAGAAAGTAACTTGCTCTGAAATGGTCTTTGAAAAGTATTTCTTGATTTTGAGGTGTCCAAAAGCTGTAGAGTATAGTTGTGGGTGAAAAAGATAATTACTTCAAGTTGGAAAATGGGTTTAGGATGGTCATTAAGAAAGTAACTTGCTCTGAAATGGTCTTTGAAAAGTATTTCTTGATGTTGAGGTATCCAAAAAGCTGTAAAGTATAGTTGTGAGTGAAAAAGATAAGTACTTCAAGTTGGAAAATGGGTTTAGGAGGGACATTAAGAAAGTAACTTGCTCTGAAATGGTCTTTGAAAAGTATTTCTTGGTGTTGAGGTATCCAAAAAGCTGTAAAGTATAGCTGTGGTGAAAAAGATAAGTACTTCAAGTTGGAAAATGGGTTTAGGAGGGACATTAAGAAAGTAACTTGCTCTGAAATGGTCGTTGAAAAGTATTTCTTGGTGTTGAGGTATCCAAAAAGCTGTAAAGTATAGTTGTGGGTGAAAAAGATAAGTACTTCAAGTTGGAAAATGGGTTTAGGAGGGACATTAAGAAAGTAACTTGCTCTGAAATGGTCTTTGAAAAGTATTTCTTGGTGTTGAGGTATCCAAAAAGCTGTAAAGTATAGTTGTGGGTGAAAAAGATAAGTACTTCAAGTTGGAAAATGGGTTTAGGATGGTCATTAAGATAGTAACTTGCTCTGAAATGGTCTTTGAAAAGTATTTCTTGGTGTTGAGGTATCCAAAAAGCTGTAAAGTATAGTTGTGGGTGACAAAGATAAGTACTTCAAGTTGGAAAATGGGTTTAGGATGGTCATTAAGAAAGTAACTTGCTCTGGAATGGTCTTTGAGAAGTATTTCTTGGTGTTGAGGTATCCAAAAAGCTGTAAAGTATAGTTGTGGGTGAAAAAGATAAGTACTTCAAGTTGGAAAATTGGTTTAGAAGGGACATTAAGAAAGTAACTTGGTCTGAAATGGTCTTTGAAAAATATTTCTTGGTGTTGAGGTATCCAAAAGGCTGTAAAGTATAGTTGTGGGTGAAAAAGATAAGTACTTCAAGTTGGAAAATGGGTTTAGGAGGGACATTAAGAAAGTAACTTGCTCTGAAATGGTCTTTGAAAAGTATTTCTTGGTGTTGAGGTATCCAAAAAGCTGTAAAGTATAGTTGTGAGTGAAAAAGATAAGTACTTCAAGTTGGAAAATGGATTTAGGAGTGACATTAAGAAAGTAACTTGCTCTGAAATGGTCTTTGAAAAGTATTTCTTGATGTTGAGGTATCCAAAAAGCTGTAGAGTATAGTTGTGGGTGAAAAAGATATGTACTTCAAGTTGGAAAATGGGTTTAGGATGGTCATTAAGAAAGTAACTTGCTCTGAAATGGTCTTTGAAAAGTATTTCTTGATGTTGAGGTATCCAAAAAGCTGTAAAGTATAGTTGTGAGTGAAAAAGATAAGTACTTCAAGTTGGAAAATGGGTTTAGGAGGGACATTAAGAAAGTAACTTGCTCTGAAATGGTCTTTGAAAAGTATTTCTTGGTGTTGAGGTATCCAAAAAGCTGTAAAGTATAGTTGTGGTGAAAAAGATAAGCACTTCAAGTTGGAAAATGGGTTTGGGAGGGACATTAAGAAAGTAACTTGCTCTGAAATGGTCGTTGAAAAGTATTTCTTGGTGTTGAGGTATCCAAAAAGCTGTAAAGTATAGTTGTGGGTGAAAAAGATAAGTACTTCAAGTTGGAAAATGGGTTTAAGAGGGACATTAAGGAAGTAACTTGCTCTGAAATGGTATTTGAAAAGTATTTCTTGGTGTTGAGGTATCCAAAAAGCTGTAAAGTATAGTTGTGGGTGAAAAAGATAAGTACTTCAAGTTGGAAAATGGGTTTAGGATGGTCATTAAGAAAGTAACTTGCTCTGAAATGGTCTTTGAAAAGTATTTCTTGGTGTTGAGGTATCCAAAAAGCTGTAAAGTATAGTTGTGGGTGAAAAAGATAAGTACTTCAAGTTGGAAAATGGGTTTAGGAGGGTCATTAAGAAAGTAACTTGCTCTGAAATGGTCTTTGAAAAGTATTTCTTGATGTTGAGGTATCCAAAAAGCTGTAGAGTATAGTTGTGGGTGAAAAAGATAAGTACTTCAAGTTGGAAAATGGGTTTAGGATGGTCATTAAGAAAGTAACTTGCTCTGAAATGGTCTTTGAAAAGTATTTCATGATGTTGAGGTATCCAAAAAGCTGTAAAGTATAGTTGTGAGTGAAAAAGATAAGTACTTCAAGTTGGAAAATGGGTTTAGGAGGGACATTAAGAAAGTAACTTGCTCTGAAATGGCCTTTGAAAAGTATTTCTTGGTGTTGAGGTATCCAAAAAGCTGTAAAGTATAGTTGTGGTGAAAAAGATAAGTACTTCAAGTTGGAAAATGGGTTTAGGAGGGACATTTAGAAAGTAACTTGCTCTGAAATGGTCGTTGAAAAGTATTTCTTGGTGTTGAGGTATCCAAAAAGCTGTAAAGTATAGTTGTGGGTGAAAAAGATAAGTACTTCAAGTTGGAAAATGGGTTTAGGAGGGACATTAAGAAAGTAACTTGCTCTGAAATGGTCTTTGAAAAGTATTTCTTGGTGTTGAGGTATCCAAAAAGCTGTAAAGTATAGTTGTGGGTGAAAAAGATAAGTACTTCAAGTTGGAAAATGGGCTTAGGATGGTCATTAAGAAAGTAACTTGCTCTGAAATGGTCTTTGAAAAGTATTTCTTGGTGTTGAGGTATCCAAAAAGCTGTAAAGTATAGTTGTGGGTGAAATAGATAAGTACTTCAAGTTGGAAAACGGGTTTAGGAGGGTCATTAAGAAAGTAACTTGCTCTGAAATGGTCTGAAAAGTATTTCTTGGTGTTGAGGTATCCAAAAAGCTGTAAAGTATAGTTGTGGGTGAAAAAGATAAGTACTTCAAGTTGGAAAATGGGTTTAGGAGGGACATTAAGAAAGTAACTTGCTCTGAAATGGTCTTTGAAAAGTATTTCTTGGTGTTGAGGTATCCAAAAAGCTGTAAAGTATAGTTGTGAGTGAAAAAGATAAGTACTTCAAGTTGGAAAATGGATTTAGGAGTGACATTAAGAAAGTAACTTGCTCTGAGATGGTCTTTGAAAAGTATTTCTTGATGTTGAGGTATCCAAAAAGCTGTAGAGTATAGTTGTGGGTGAAAAAGATAAGTACTTCAAGTTGGAAAATGGGTTTAGGATGGTCATTAAGAAAGTAACTTGCTCTGAAATGGTCTTTGAAAAGTATTTCTTGATGTTGAGGTATCCAAAAAGCTGTAAAGTATAGTTGTGAGTGAAAAAGATAAGTACTTCAAGTTGGAAAATGGGTTTAGGAGGGACATTAAGACAGTAACTTGCTCTGAAAGGGTCTTTGAAAAGTATTTCTCGGTGTTGAGGTATCCAAAAAGCTGTAAAGTATAGTTGTGGTGAAAAAGATAAGCACTTCAAGTTAGAAAATGGGTTTAGGAGGGACATTAAGAAAGTAACTTGCTCTGAAATGGTCGTTGAAAAGTCTTTCTTGGTGTTGAGGTATCCAAAAAGCTGTAAAGTATAGTTGTGGGTGAAAAAGATAAGTACTTCAAGTTGGAAAATGGGTTTAGGAGGGACATTAAGGAAGTAACTTGCTCTGAAATGGTCTTTGAAAAGTATTTCTTGGTGTTGAGGTATCCAAAAAGCTGTAAAGTATAGTTGTGGGTGAAAAAGATAAGTACTTCAAGTTGGAAAATGGGTTTAGGATGGTCATTAAGAAAGTAACTTGCTCTGAAATGGTCTTTGAAAAGTATTTCTTGGTGTTGAGGTATCCAAAAAGCTGTAAAGTATAGTTTTGAGTGAAAAAGATAAGTACTTCAAGTTGGAAAATTGGTTTAGAAGGGACATTAAGAAAGTAACTTGGTCTGAAATGGTCTTTGAAAAGTATTTCTTGGTGTTGAGGTATCCAAAAAGCTGTAAAGTATAGTTGTGAGTGAAAAAGATAAGTACTTCAAGTTGGAAAATGGATTTAGGAGTGACATTAAGAAAGTAACTTGCTCTGAAATGGTCTTTGAAAAGTATTTCTTGATGTTGAGGTATCCAAAAAGCTGTAGAGTATAGTTGTGGGTGAAAAAGATATGTACTTCAAGTTGGAAAATGGGTTTAGGATGGTCATTAAGAAAGTAACTTGCTCTGAAATGGTCTTTGAAAAGTATTTCTTGATGTTGAGGTATCCAAAAAGCTGTAAAGTATAGTTGTGAGTGAAAAAGATAAGTACTTCAAGTTGGAAAATGGGTTTAGGAGGGACATTAAGAAAGTAACTTGCTCTGAAAGGGTCTTTGAAAAGTAGTTCTTGGTGTTGAGGTATCCAAAAAGCTGTAAAGTATAGTTGTGGTGAAAAAGATAAGCACTTCAAGTTGGAAAATGGGTTTGGGAGGGACATTAAGAAAGTAACTTGCTCTGAAATGGTCGTTGAAAAGTATTTCTTGGTGTTGAGGTATCCAAAAAGCTGTAAAGTATAGTTGTGGGTGAAAAAGATAAGTACTTCAAGTTGGAAAATGGGTTTAAGAGGGACATTAAGGAAGTAACTTGCTCTGAAATGGTCTTTGAAAAGTATTTCTTGGTGTTGAGGTATCCAAAAAGCTGTAAAGTATAGTTGTGGGTGAAAAAGATAAGTACTTCAAGTTGGAAAATGGGTTTAGGATGGTCATTAAGAAAGTAATTTGCTCTGAAATGGTCTTTGAAAAGTATTTCTTGGTGTTGAGGTATCCAAAAAGCTGTAAAGTATAGTTGTGGGTGAAAAAGATAAGTACTTCAAGTTGGAAAATGGGTTTAGGAGGGTCATTAAGAAAGTAACTTGCTCTGAAATGGTCTTTGAAAAGTATTTCTTGATGTTGAGGTATCCAAAAAGCTGTAGAGTATAGTTGTGGGTGAAAAAGATAAGTACTTCAAGTTGGAAAATGGGTTTAGGATGGTCATTAAGAAAGTAACTTGCTCTGAAATGGTCTTTGAAAAGTATTTCTTGATGTTGAGGTATCCAAAAAGCTGTAAAGTATAGTTGTGAGTGAAAAAGATAAGTACTTCAAGTTGGAAAATGGGTTTAGGAGGGACATTAAGAAAGTAACTTGCTCTGAAATGGCCTTTGAAAAGTATTTCTTGGTGTTGAGGTATCCAAAAAGCTGTAAAGTATAGTTGTGGTGAAAAAGATAAGTACTTCAAGTTGGAAAATGGGTTTAGGAGGGACATTTAGAAAGTAACTTGCTCTGAAATGGTCGTTGAAAAGTATTTCTTGGTGTTGAGGTATCCAAAAAGCTGTAAAGTATAGTTGTGGGTGAAAAAGATAAGTACTTCAAGTTGGAAAATGGGTTTAGGAGGGACATTAAGAAAGTAACTTGCTCTGAAATGGTCTTTGAAAAGTATTTCTTGGTGTTGAGGTATCCAAAAAGCTGTAAAGTATAGTTGTGGGTGAAAAAGATAAGTACTTCAAGTTGGAAAATGGGCTTAGGATGGTCATTAAGAAAGTAACTTGCTCTGAAATGGTCTTTGAAAAGTATTTCTTGGTGTTGAGGTATCCAAAAAGCTGTAAAGTATAGTTGTGGGTGAAAAAGATAAGTACTTCAAGTTGGAAAATGGGTTTAGGAGGGTCATTAAGAAAGTAACTTGCTCTGAAATGGTCTGAAAAGTATTTCTTGGTGTTGAGGTATCCAAAAAGCTGTAAAGTATAGTTGTGGGTGAAAAAGATAAGTGCTTCAAGTTGGAAAATGGGTTTAGGAGGGATATTAAGAAAGTAACTTGCTCTGAAATGGTCTTTGAAAAGTATTTCTTGGTGTTGAGGTATCCAAAAAGCTGTAAAGGATAGTTGTGGGTGAAAAAGATAAGTACTTCAAGTTGGAAAATGGGTTTAGGAGGGACATTAAGAAAGTAACTTGCTCTGAAATGGTCTTTGAAAAGTATTTCTTGGTGTTGAGGTATCCAAAAAGCTGTAAAGTATAGTTGTGAGTGAAAAAGATAAGTACTTCAAGTTGGAAAATGGATTTAGGAGTGACATTAAGAAAGTAACTTGCTCTGAAATGGTCTTTGAAAAGTATTTCTTGATGTTGAGGTATCCAAAAAGCTGTAGAGTATAGTTGTGGGTGAAAAAGATAAGTACTTCAAGTTGGAAAATGGGTTTAGGATGGTCATTAAGAAAGTAACTTGCTCTGAAATGGTCTTTGAAAAGTATTTCTTGATGTTGAGGTATCCAAAAAGCTATAAAGTATAGTTGTGAGTGAAAAAGATAAGTACTTCAAGTTGGAAAATGGGTTTAGGAGGGACATTAAGAAAGTAACTTGCTCTGAAATGGTCTTTGAAAAGTATTTCTTGGTGTTGAGGTATCCAAAAAGCTGTAAAGTATAGTTGTGGTGAAAAAGATAAGCACTTCAAGTTAGAAAATGGGTTTAGGAGGGACATTAAGAAAGTAACTTGCTCTGAAATGGTCGTTGAAAAGTCTTTCTTGGTGTTGAGGTATCCAAAAAGCTGTAAAGTATAGTTGTGAGTGAAAAAGATAAGTACTTCAAGTTGGAAAATGGGTTTAGGAGGAACGTTAAGGAAGTAACTTGCTCTGAAATGGTCTTTGAAAAGTATTTCTTGGTGTTGAGGTATCCAAAAAGCTGTAAAGTATAGTTGTGGGTGAAAAAGATAAGTACTTCAAGTTGGAAAATGGGTTTAGGATGGTCATCAAGAAAGTAACTTGCTCTGAAATGGTCTTTGAAAAGTATTTCTTGGTGTTGAGGTATCCAAAAAGCTGTAAAGTATAGTTGTGGGTGAAAAAGATAAGTACTTCAAGTTGGAAAATGGGTTTAGGAGGGTCATTAAGAAAGTAACTTGCTCTGAAATGGTCTTTGAAAAGTATTTCTTGATGCTGAGGTATCCAAAAAGCTGTAGAGTACAGTTGTGGGTGAAAAAGATAAGTACTTCAAGTTGGAAAATGGGTTTAGGATGGTCATTAAGAAAGTAACTTGCTCTGAAATGGTCTTTGAAAAGTATTTCTTGATGTTGAGGTATCCAAAAAGCTGTAAAGTATAGTTGTGAGTGAAAAAGATAAGTACTTCAAGTTGGAAAATGGGTTTAGGAGGGACATTAAGAAAGTAACTTGCTCTGAAATGGTCTTTGAAAAGTATTTCTTGGTGTTGAGGTATCCAAAAAGCTGTAAAGTATAGTTGTGGTGAAAAAGATAGGTACTTCAAGTTGGAAAATGGGTTTAGGAGGGACATTAAGAAAGTAACTTGCTCTGAAATGGTCGTTGAAAAGTATTTCTTGGTGTTGAGGTATCCAAAAAGCTGTAAAGTATAGTTGTGGGTGAAAAAGATAAGTACTTCAAGTTGGAAAATGGGTTTAGGAGGGACATTAAGAAAGTAACTTGCTCTGAAATGGTCTTTGAAAAGTATTTCTTGGTGTTGAGGTATCCAAAAAGCTGTAAAGTATAGTTGTGGGTGAAAAAGATAAGTACTTCAAGTTGGAAAATGGGCTTAGGATGGTCATTAAGAAAGTAACTTGCTCTGAAATGGTCTTTGAAAAGTATTTCTTGGTGTTGATCCAAAAAGCTGTAAAGTATAGTTGTTGGTGAAAAAGATAAGTACTTCAAGTTGGAAAATGGGTTTAGGAGGGTCATTAAGAAAGTAACTTGCTCTGAAATGGTCTGAAAAGTATTTCTTGGTGTAGAGGTATCCAAAAAGCTGTAAAGTATAGTTGTGGGTGAAAAAGATAAGTACTTCAAGTTGGAAAATGGGTTTAGGAGGGACATTAAGAAAGTAACTTGCTCTGAAATGGTCTTTGAAAAGTATTTCTTGGTGTTGAGGTATCCAAAAAGCTGTAAAGTATAGTTGTGGGTGAAAAAGATAAGTACTTCAAGTTGGAAAATGGGTTTAGGATGGTCATTAAGAAAGTAACTTGCTCTGAAATGGTCTTTGAAAAGTATTTCTTGGTGTTGAGGTATCCAAAAAGCTGTAAAGTATAGTTGTGGGTGAAAAAGATAAGTACTTCAAGTTGGAAAATGGGTTTAGGATGGTCATTAAGAAAGTAACTTGCTCTGAAATGGTCTTTGAAAAGTATTTCTTGGTGTTGAGGTATCCAAAAAGCTGTAAAGTATAGTTGTGGGTGAAATAGATAAGTACTTCAAGTTGGAAAATGGGTTTAGAAGGGACATTAAGAAAGTAATTTGGTCTGAAATGGTCTTTGAAAAGTATTTCTTGGTGTTGAGGTATCCAAAAAGCTGTAAAGTATAGTTGTGGGTGAAAAAGATAAGTACTTCAAGTTGAAAAATGGGTTTAGGAGGGACATTAAGAAAGTAACTTGCTCTGAAATGGTCTTTGAAAAGTATTTCTTGGTGTTGAGGTATCCAAAAAGCTGTAAAGTATAGTTGTGAGTGAAAAAGATAAGTACTTCAAGTTGGAAAATGGATTTAGGAGTGACATTAAGAAAGTAACTTGCTCTGAAATGGTCTTTGAAAAGTATTTCTTGATGTTGAGGTATCCAAAAAGCTGTAAAGTATAGTTTTGAGTGAAAAAGATAAGTACTTCAAGTTGGAAAATGGGTTTAGGAGGGACATTAAGAAAGTAACTTGCTCTGAAATGGTCTTTGAAAAGTATTTCTTGGTGTTGAGGTATCCAAAAAGCTGTAAAGGATAGTTGTGGGTGAAAAAGATAAGTACTTCAAGTTGGAAAATGGGTTTAGGAGGGACATTAAGAAAGTAACTTGCTCTGAAATGGTCTTTGAAAAGTATTTCTTGGTGTTGAGGTATCCAAAAAGCTGTAAAGTATAGTTGTGGGTGAAAAAGATAAGTACTTCAAGTTGGAAAATGGGCTTAGGATGGTCATTAAGAAAGTAACTTGCTCTGAAATGGTCTTTGAAAAGTATTTCTTGGTGTTGAGGTATCCAAAAAGCTGTAAAGTATAGTTGTGGGTGAAAAAGATAAGTACTTCAAGTTGGAAAATGGGTTTAGGAGGGTCATTAAGAAAGTAACTTGCTCTGAAATGGTCTGAAAAGTATTTCTTGGTGTTGAGGTATCCAAAAAGTATAGTTGTGGGTGAAAAAGATAAGTACTTCAAGTTGGAAAATGGGTTTAGGATGGTCATTAAGAAAGTAACTTGCTCTGAAATGGTCTTTGAAAAGTATTTCTTGATGTTGAGGTATCCAAAAAGCTGTAAAGTATAGTTGTGAGTGAAAAAGATAAGTACTTCAAGTTGGAAAATGGGTTTAGGAGGGACATTAAGAAAGTAACTTGCTCTGAAATGGTGTTTGAAAAGTATTTCTTGGTGTTGAGGTATCCAAAAAGCTGTAAAGTATAGTTGTGGTGAAAAAGATAAGTACTTCAAGTTGGAAAATGGGTTTAGGAGGGACATTAAGAAAGTAACTTGCTCTGAAATGGTCGTTGAAAAGTATTTCTTGGTGTTGAGGTATCCAAAAAGCTGTAAAGTATAGTTGTGGGTGAAAAAGATAAGTACTTCAAGTTGGAAAATGGGTTTAGGAGGGACATTAAGAAAGTAACTTGCTCTGAAATGGTCTTTGAAAAGTATTTCTTGGTGTTGAGGTATCCAAAAAGCTGTAAAGTATAGTTGTGGGTGAAAAAGATAAGTACTTCAAGTTGGAAAATGGGCTTAGGATGGTCATTAAGAAAGTAACTTGCTCTGAAATGGTCTTTGAAAAGTATTTCTTGGTGTTGAGGTATCCAAAAAGCTGTAAAGTATAGTTGTGGGTGAAAAAGATAAGTACTTCAAGTTGGAAAATGGGTTTAGGAGGGTCATTAAGAAAGTAACTTGCTCTGAAATGGTCTGAAAAGTATTTCTTGGTGTTGAGGTATCCAAAAAGCTGTAAAGTATAGTTGTGGGTGAAAAAGATAAGTACTTCAAGTTGGAAAATGGGTTTAGGAGGGACATTAAGAAAGTAACTTGCTCTGAAATGGTCTTTGAAAAGTATTTCTTGGTGTTGAGGTATCCAAAAAGCTGTAAAGGATAGTTGTGGGTGAAAAAGATAAGTACTTCAAGTTGGAAAATGGGTTTAGGATGGTCATTAAGAATGTAACTTGCTCTGAAATGGTCTTTGAAAAGTATTTCTTGGTGTTGAGGTATCCAAAAAGCTGTAAAGTATAGTTGTGGGTGAAAAAGATAAGTACTTCAAGTTGGAAAATGGGTTTAGGATGGTCATTAAGAAAGTAACTTGCTCTGAAATGGTCTTTGAAAAGTATTTCTTGGTGTTGAGGTATCCAAAAAGCTGTAAAGTATAGTTGTGGGTGAAATAGATAAGTACTTCAAGTTGGAAAATGGGTTTAGAAGGGACATTAAGAAAGTAACTTGGTCTGAAATGGTCTTTGAAAAGTATTTCTTGGTGTTGAGGTATCCAAAAAGCTGTAAAGTATAGTTGTGGGTGAAAAAGATAAGTACTTCAAGTTGAAAAATGGGTTTAGGAGGGACATTAAGAAAGTAACTTGCTCTGAAATGGTCTTTGAAAAGTATTTCTTGGTGTTGAGGTATCCAAAAAGCTGTAAAGTATAGTTGTGAGTAAAAAGATAAGTACTTCAAGTTGGAAAATGGATTTAGGAGTGACATTAAGAAAGTAACTTGCTCTGAAATGGTCTTTGAAAAGTATTTCTTGATGTTGAGGTATCCAAAAAGCTGTAAAGTATAGTTGTGAGTGAAAAAGATAAGTACTTAAAGTTAGAAAATGGGTGTAGGAGGAACATTAAGAAAGTAACTTGCTCTGAAATGGTCTTTGAAAAGTATTTCTTGGTGTTGAGGTATCCAAAAAGCTGTAAAGTATAGTTGTGGTGAAAAAGATAAGTACTTCAAGTTGGAAAATGGGTTTAGGAGGGACATTAAGAAAGTAACTTGCTCTGAAATGGTCGTTGAAAAGTATTTCTTGGTGTTGAGGTATCCAAAAAGCTGTAAAGTATAGTTGTGGGTGAAAAAGATAAGTACTTCAAGTTGGAAAATGGGTTTAGGAGGGACATTAAGAAAGTAACTTGCTCTGAAATGGTCTTTGAAAAGTATTTCTTGGTGTTGAGGTATCCAAAAAGCTGTAAAGTATAGTTGTGGGTGAAAAAGATAAGTACTTCAAGTTGGAAAATGGGTTTAGGATGGTCATTAAGAAAGTAACTTGCTCTGAAATGGTCTTTAAAAAGTATTTCTTGGTGTTGAGGTATCCAAAAAGCTGTAAAGTATAGTTGTGGGTGAAAAAGATAAGTACTTCAAGTTTGAAAATGGGTTTAGGAGGGTCATTAAGAAAGTAACTTGCTCTGAAATGGTCTTTGAAAAGTATTTCTTGGTGTTGAGGTATCCAAAAAGCTGTAAAGTATAGTTGTGGGTGAAAAAGATAAGTACTTCAAGTTGGAAAATGGGTTTAGGATGGTCATTAAGAAAGTAACTTGCTCTGAAATGGTCTTTGAAAAGTATTTCTTGGTGTTGAGGTATCCAAAAAGCTGTAAAGTATAGTTGTGGGTGAAAAGGATAAGTACTTCAAGTTGGAAAATGGGTTTAGGAGGGTCATTAAGAAAGTAACTTGCTCTGAAATGGTCTTTGAAAAGTATTTCTTGGTGTTGAGGTATCCAAAAAGCTGTAAAGTATAGTTGTGGGTGAAAAAGATAAGTACTTCAAGTTGGAAAATGGGTTTAGGATGGTCATTAAGAAAGTAACTTGCTCTGAAATGGTCTTTGAAAAGTATTTCTTGGTGTTGAGGTATCCAAAAAGCTGTAAAGTATAGTTGTGGGTGAAAAAGATATGTACTTCAAGTTGGAAAATGGGTTTAGGAGGGTCATTAAGAAAGTAACTTGCTCTGAAATGGTCTTTGAAAAGTATTTCTTGGTGTTGAGGTATCCAAAAAGCTGTAAAGTATAGTTGTAGGCGAAAAAGATAAGTACATCAAGTTGGAAAATGGGTTTAAGAGGGACATTAAGAAAGTAACTTGCTTGTCCTAGTTGATTACGTCATTGTATGCTCATAAATGGATTCCCGTCATGACCTTCTGATAGGGTTCTACCGATTATGTAATCAATTTCTCAGAAATCCATTTGTCCTAGTTGATTACGTCATTCTATGCCCATAAATGGATTCCCGTCATGACCTTCTGATAGGGTTCTACCGATTATGTAATCAATTTCTCAGAAATCTATTTGTCTTAGTTGATTACGTCATTCTATGCCCATAAATGGATTGCCGTCACGAGCTCCTTATAGGGTTCTACCGATTATGTAATCAATTTCTCGGGAATTCTCTCCCTTCGATTACGCAATCAATATATCTCTTCCCCACCTTCCCCTTAGAAACAACAAATTAATTCCCCTTTCTTGTATCAATAATTCCCCTTAGAAACAACAATTAATTCCCCTTTCGTGAATCAATAATTCCCCTTAGAAACAACAAATTAATTCCCCTTTCGTGACATATCAATCAATCTTGACATCACCTGTCAGACATTATTAAACTTCGCCTGGAAACAATTTGATTAATGATTGACAGTACCTGTCAGACATTATTAAACTTTGCCCGGAAACAATTTGATTATTGACTGACTTTAGGTCACAGACATAAATTGCTGTTGACATCCATTAATGGGAGAAAATTCATGTTTTTCCATTCTCACTGACAAAAACCATAAAACATTCATAAATTGATGTACTCGTCGTTGTTTTTCAAATTCTCACTGACAAAAACCATAAACCAGACATAAACTGCTGTTGACATCCATTAAAGTGAGAAAGTTCCTATTTTTCAAATTCTCACTGACAAAAACCATAAAACAGACATGAACTGCTGTTGACATCCATGAAAAACATCAAATAAATTGACCAACACACATAACCGTCCAAGGAAACATCCATCAAAGTGAGAAAATTCCTGTTTTTTCAAGTGAGAAAAATTCTGTTTTTTCATTCTCAGTGAGAAAACCATAAACCACGTGTTCTCCCTAATGACTCTATGCCCATATTTGGTGTGGGTACCGGAGTAGCACCTCCCTCTCTACTCCTATAGAGTCATGGCAGTGATCCCAATCCCAGACCGAATAAGCAGTGACACCAGGATTCGAACCCTTTTCCTTGCAGACAAAGGGTTTCAAGTCAATTGTCCTAGTTACTTGTCTAGGACGGCTCTCTATGAACATATGGGGGATGGGCTTAATATATTACTTTCATTTTATTATGGCTGAACTGATCAAAAACAAAAGTTTCAGTAGGATATTGTTGTTCTGTTAAATAATTTGGACCCCCTTATCCCTTTCATGTACCCCTCCTCTCAAAAGAAATATACTCGGCATCAATACCGGCTCCCTAATTTGCCTTTTTTGTCTTTGGAATAGTGTTCTTACTTTAAAATAAAGTAGCCAAAAAAAATACAAATAGAATCGCTTAGCTTATTTGAAAGCCCGGACGCAGTTATTCCTACTTTCCAACTGGAAGGGCCTAAATATTTTCTTTCCTATACCTTTGAATTTTTTGGTACTTGTTTTATACATAGAACAGACACAAAAATTTCGATCTTTAAGATCTGACAAAAACTGGTTTAGCTATCCGTATTCGAAGATAATTAGCTTAGGCTCAGTACAAAAACTACGTTGAAGGTATATTTCAATTAATATTTAATATATAGAATTATTATTTTGGTTAGGTTAGGCTAGTTATTTGATATAGTGCGTTCTGGGTGGCCTGATTTCCATAATTCTCTGCTGTAGTTCCCATAATTTTGTTAATAAAGTATTGTATTTCCATCATATTTTGGTTTATTTCATTAGGATTAACCTAACTTCACTTATTGGGTATGTTCCGTACAATTAACAAGTACCAAATTTTCTTTAAACCTTTTTGACTTATGTGTTTTCCTTGACTAAAAATTACATTCTATTAAAATTTAAGCTCGACCGGAGAAAAAGCTATTTTTAATTTTAGAGCTAAGGCCCAAATTCAACAACCGTCCATCCTTCCCATTCATTCATTTAAAACAAATCGATTATAATATTTAATCAACCATGGGGAATGAAATCAAATTCTGATCATTTAGGTGGAGACCATAATGTCCAACTTGAATGGAACAATTATCAAATTTGCCATGCGCAAAAAAATATGCACAAACATGAACCAAAATGAGAAGGGTTTTGAATGTGCTTACAAGGGACGAAAATTAGTTGCAAATTACAATAGTGGCCCTGCCAGTTATTTGTCTTTTGGTTGAAATCAGTTTAGCTCTCCCAAATAAGTAATATAGATCGGAAGCTACGACCGAAGTTAGAAATAAATTTCTGAAGCTAGTTCCAATTTATTCTTAGGCCTTGGGTTGATTTTTGTAAGAGAGGGTTTTATTTAAATGTGGGTTTGAACGAGGGTTTAGTTAAAAAAGGTTTGACCTCTAAGTAGTAAGGGCATAGGGAATATGAACCGTGCTTGCGTAATTTGTCTTATCTCTAGCATGTACAAGAATATACACTACAGTTTCACGTGTACATTGCAAAAACTTTTTATACCTATAAAGCGGTCAAACACGTTTTGAGAGTATAATCAAAATTGTATAAGACAACCAGAGTGGTTTTTGCTATATATTTCAATTGCACAAGAAATTTCACAAGAATATACACTACAGTTTGACGTGCACATTGCAAAAAGCGTGCAAGCCTATAAAGTGGTCAAACACGTTTTGAAACTATAGTCGAGATTGTATAACACAACCAGACTGGTTTTTGAGGCAACACCCATTTTTTAAGGGAAATCAGAGAGAGAGCGGAGGTTACTCCATATACGATAACTTGATTGGTAAATGGATTTGAATAAAAGGAGTGATTTTCATTGCAATTCATATTAGTAAGAGAATTGAATTTGGAGAGAGTAGTTTATTTGAGAGGATATTAGCAGAGAAAATGAGTGGAGCATTTACACTATTGGAGATTGATGCTGGAGCCGGCAGTAGCAAAGATATACGAGTACCAAACGTGGTTGTGGAAATAACAGGAGGCTGTAGACTATGCCTTGAATGGGACGATATGTATGCTAGATATGTAATATCATTAAACAAATTTAAAATGGAGGAGCAATTATGTTTTGCTGCGAAACTGAATATTGTGCATATAAATAGACTTCTAGCAGCATTAGATGCGCTAGTGAAATATATTAATGAGAACAAATTGCATCAGTGATTATTATTGTTGTAATTATGCTCACTAAAATTGTTTCTAAATCAAAGGTATTTTTCTTTCTATAGTAGACTAGCGTATATTTTTTAGAGTAGAAAAAATTCTGGTTAGTCTGAAATTGGTTGTGAGAGTGTTAGGACTCTATAAAATGGATAGATTTGAGAAAGAGCGAATCATTGAGAATCTAGTGCTTATGAAAAAACGTTTGATTCAAGATGATAATTTTCTAGAGCTGTTTATTCAAAGGAGGATATTTTCTCAGGGAATGCTTGTCGATATAATGAAAACTGATTCTCCATCATTAGACTATTGCATGAAGCTTTTACGTCGTGGTCCAAATGCATTTACATAATTTATTGATATATTAATCACGACACGGCAAAATGAAATTGTGGATATGCTTTTAAACACTAGTTTAGAAATTTAGGACTTTTTCTCATGAGAAAGATGGTGTTCAAGGAGGGTTTACTCCTCTCTCTCTCTCTATCTATCCCACTCAATTTGTTGTTGTTGGTAGCTCAGTTTTATTGTGGCAGTGAGAGTGTCAACACATGAAAAAATGTTCCATACATATCCACTATGCATGTACACACTGGGCAGCTGGTCATCATGTGAGAATTGCACAATGATTGATGAGTATGATGAAAAGTGTAGATTATGCAACCCATGTAAATTGCATAGAGGATATGCTGTACAAATTAAAGGTTGTAATTCATGTCTTGAAGAGGTGTGTGACTCTCATCCTAGAGTGCACCTATGCTCGAATTGCCACTATAATAAATGTAATCAGTGGGAGAATACATATCCTGGTATGATTGGAAAGAATCCTAAGCGTGATTTTAGTTTATTGCTACGAGATTGGTATCATCGTGGTTTTAGATTGTTCTGGGAGGAGGAGCCGGGTCAGCGATTCAACTGTTGGAACAACAAAAAATATGGTTTCTACGTCATCGTTGTGAAGACAATGAGTATTATGATTATAAGCCCACAGATTTTTATTTGGCTGTGACGGGATGTGATTCGCCACTTGAGGACACTGTTTGTGACATTGCTTCAAATAAGCAAATTGAAACTTATGAATTCTACAGAATGAATGAGAATAGTATCATTGACTATACAAAGAGATATGACAAGAGTAAAGTTACACTCTACTATAAAAAATGTGACCCAGACATTGCAGCACATCAGGATCAGTATACTGTGAATTCAGATAATCTACCTGCATTAGCTGTTCTCAACAAATACCTATACCTAGTAGAAGATGAAATCTAAAGAGTAGAAAAGTCGTTTTTATCATGTATATACATGTTTTTCATTTATTAATAAACAATTTCACATACATTTTTAGAACATTTTATTCGTAGGGCACTAAAATCAATATTAAACACGCTTGTAAGTATATTTTCCACTAGAAAGTCGTTCAATCGAGGTAAGTCAACGTAGATGTCAAGAAACTCCTTGTAGGTATAGCCATGATATCTGAACATGAAAAAGAGTAGTGCATGAAAACCACATGTCTTAGTCGTTAAATGCTGTACTCTTCGTTGATTTTGAATAATAGTTTTCCCACTGCTTTCAATAAAGTTGCTGATGTATGGAGTATAGAATTTATACGATAGGCCAAGAGGATAAAAAAATTCAATATTCTTCGCTGTTTGAAAGATGCATAGCCAATGGCCTGTCTTCAAAGTCGATGGACTGCTATTAAAAATGATAAGGATATTGTTAACACTTGGAATTTTTTCAATGAAGTCCAATGGTATGCAATAGGACTTTTACTGGGACAAGTATGGATCCATACTAAATACGTTGATTATTTGGTTTGTGTTCATGGTGCTAGGTCTAGTGGAACGCTACCGTCGGGTGTGATTTCCCAATAGGTTTCAAATTGACTCAATGATATTAGCGTGATTCTCTCAGTCAAAGCATCGGCAAATGTACACTAAACGTACATTCCCTGTTCGTACTATGCTCATGTCGTGAGTCCCCGACAAGTCCAAAACAATTACACCATGATTTTTTGAAAACATTGAATCGGTTATTCCATTTTCAAATAGTTGAGAGTCATGATCTAGGGATTGCATGGTCAACTCGTACATAGTTCTGTGGGATTTTTTGTCAAATGATAGAGTGTACAGTGGAATACCATTCACTCTGCACACAAGGCTAGAGAGACCAAAAAATTAAAATCATTGGGGGATTCAGTCTAGGATCCAACGGCACTGCCACTCTTCACAAAGGCCAAAGCCAATTTTGATGGGATTTCTCCATTGATAAATGATGAATCGGTATAGCTACGAGAGCCGATGGCAATGTGACGTTGATTGGTGATCCTCTGGGGGACAAGAAGTTTAATGTTGTTCCCATTGGCTCTTAGCTTTTCCACTGCCAATGCAACAGAGCTCATAAACTGTTGTTTTTGGACGTGGAGAATTGCCGATGTGATACTGACATTTGCATCGGGTGCTGCAGGAAGTGTTTTTCTCAAAATGAAATTCAATGGGGCCAGTTGCAACTTTATGTCAATCTTGACATTGGGGGGTAACCATTGGGATATATTGAATATCTCATGATTTAATTTTCCAACCAGATGATACTCCTGGCTCACTGCAGTAGTCAATTTGCCGTCAGTATCAACACCTGATAGATATTCATACCCCAATGATTGTTCTCTCAACTCCTTGTATGTCTTTGGTGTCATCATCATAAATTGTATGTAGCTTGCATAGTTGGATAAATTATTGCTAGTGCTCACCAATGTTCCATTAATAAATACATTAATTTGTTTGAACAGATTGTGTAGAATGCATTTTTCGTAAGAGAGACCATCGGCAACAGTTGGAGTTGTATTATCTGACTTTTTCTTCACCGCAACATTTAAATCAATAAATGATGATGACAAATCAATGAAATAGTCTTCATTGGAAAATATTTGAAAGTGTGTATTTTCCGTGAGGGGTTGTTGGGGGTGAAATTGTACATAGTAGCCATACTTGACACTGACATCAACATTTTCAGCATTGAACAGATTCAATGAGGAACTGATTGATGGATGTGATTCTTTGTGGGGGAGATAAGTCATCTTAAGAGAAGAAATACTTCTTTGATCTAACAATTTTTTTCTTTTTCTTCTTCTTCTGCTTATTGGTCTTCCCTGTCTTATTCCTGAAAGTGCTTATTGATGTCCTTGGTAGCCTGGGTAGAGACTGATGAGTGAATGACGCGCACGCATCCTTTTCAATCGCTTCCCATTTTGCTGAGATTTTAATTGCTCACCAACGGCTTTTGCTGAAGATCTAATATTTTCCTTAACACTCTCCTTGAAATTCTTACCCGACCCCCAGTCCTGTAGTGTTGAGGCAGCAAAATTTGATGCAGCAGGTACAAGATATTTTCTGGCAAGGGGTAGTGCGGAACGAAATAGCCTAGCAAACCTACTACCAAGACCAAAGCCAAACACTGCAGTACGCCCCTTGTAGTAGTCCAATCCATTGCTAATTTGACGTGGACTCAGAGCACCAACATAGCAATCAATATCGGGACAGACAAATGGAATTCTTCTATTGTTCATTTTAGGTGATGGTGCTGGTGTCGCCGACAATGGGTCGAAAATGACATGTAATCACTGCTAAGCCTTTTGTTATTGATAGAGGATCACCCAATTCACTTCTTAGTGTTAACTGACAGAGTTCCAAATACGAAGTATTTACAGGAACATACTGAAGATGCTTCATATTATAGTGATGAACAAGTTCATGAGTTGTTTTTTGTTCAAGAACACTTAGGAGGGGGACATTTGAATTACCAACTCTCAATGTTTCCACAAAGGATGCATAGAGAAATATGCAAGAGTCCGAGAGAAAACCAGGTGGATAATCAGCAAAAATAACTTGATCCATCCCGTAAACGGTGCCAGCGTTTTTCCCATTGATCATATTCTGTTTAAAGCCAAGAACATCTCTGAGATTATCATTGAGAATAATTATTTCAGTGTCAACAGGTGAGGTAATGTAAATCCTATCGTGTTCCAATGAATAATTAAAATGGAATGTACCATTCCTACGATATGAGATTTTTCTATTGATTGTACGACACAAATCTGTCATATTATCGTATTCAATATATTTCAATTTGACATGTGGATATTCAATAGATTTAAGTGCTTCAACCCATTCATAGTCGACAAAGAGTGACCAATCGAATGGTATAACTTTTATATCATACACACGATCCTTTCTCAGGATTTCATAGTTATTTTTGAGAATACAATCGACAAGAGCCACTTTATACGCACCGTCAAATTTGATGGCGGGGGAGAATTTCGTCCAAAAATCACTTGGCTTATTCAAGTCGTTGTAGAGAGGATAGGAAACGTTGGACATAAAAGTTACATAGAAATCATTGGGCATTGTCAATGTCTTCAACACCGATCAAAGAATCAAAATCCAAGTTATATCCTAGCCACAGAACAAGTAACTGTTTCTTACCCCTGCGAGTACGAGTCTTTAATAACTTTTCAATTTGATAGATTTCACTATTATTTTTAACGTTTTGTAGTTCATAGTAATAAAAGCCTCCGAGAATCTCTTCATCGTTGGTATCGCGCAAACGATAAGTTATGGGTTTAGTGTCTATGATTTTTCCCACTTTAAAAAGTTCTGTGGACCAAAAGTAATTCCCCTTTTCAAAAACATTAGTTGTTCTATTAATTCGAACGGTATCACCAACATTGATTTTTTTTTCTTCTTGACAATCGTTTCACTGGAATATTGTTTAAGAAAGGTGTCAATTGTATCATGATAAGAATGATGAACTTCCGTTGGGGTTGAATTGGACAATGATCGATGAGGTCGTTGATTAAAATCAACATGATTTTATCTAAATCATGAATAAAAGCAGATGTATTTTTCAATGTACAATATCTTGAAATTAAAAGTCGAATAGTTCTTATCGATCGTTCGGCCAATGCAGCCTTTATAGGACTATGACTATGATAGAGCAGTGTATTATATTTCACTAGTACTTTTGCAAAATGGGGATTAACAAATTCACTACCGCGATCCGTTTGAATTTTTTTATACGAATCCTGTTCGAGAATACTTTCTATAGCCTGAGCAACTTTAACGCCTCTCTTTGACCGCAATGGAATTGCATATGCATAACGACTATAAACACTGATTGCAAGTAGAATGTACTTTGACGTTGTATTGTGACGTCGTTGAATCTCATCTAGAGTTAGGAGATCTGCTTGCATTATATGCAATGGGAAAAAGGCTTTAGTTTTTCGATATTGATTAGCACGAAGTCTATGATTTCTATGCAGAGTGTAACTTGATTCATTTTGTAGATAGTCTTGGAGAACTTAAACTCACCGCTTCACCAATATTTTCATAAACACCTTTCAGAACTTCAACCATTTTGAACGTAAACACGTAGTGTAACGTCCGCTACCCTTTTGTATGCTAGTTGTGGTTGGTGATGGGGGTGATGGCGACTTGATACGTTTTCGCTTTTGTCTAGCTATCAATGGTGTGCGGCTCCTCCTCCTCACCACCATTGTCAAGTTTCCACTAGGTGAGCTAGTATTTTCCAAGATTGATTTAAAATCTTCTTCTTCCTCTTCATATTTTAATGGTGTTGTTGATGATGACGATGGCGCATGTTCATTTAATTTTTTAGAATTTGTCTATTGCTAATAAGGCTTTTGGGGAAGTTCAATGTATTTAGAAAGTTGTATCGATGAGCGTCAAATGATAATAGTCCTTTACGATTAGTAACCATCTCATAGATTAAATCAAGTAGATTATAGCTCTTGCCCTGAATTATAATCCCTTTCCCATTGCTATCAACTTGAATATGATCTTGACCACTTTCCATGATATATGTTAGGAGTCGTTTACTTTGTTCAAAATATGAGCGGGGCATTAGATTTCCAATTTTCGACGCAATTGAATCCAATTCCTCCATCTTTAATTGTGTTCCAGCAGCAGCAGAATCTTGAGATGATTCTTTTTTGTGGTCGATAGCACTGGCCTTCGCACGATAGGGCTTATGTTTGTCCACTCGGTGAAGTGCATCTTGAAGTAAAAACAGTTTTTTATCATCCTCAATATTCTTGTTGTCAATGAATTTACTCAGATTGTTCTCAAAGTGTTCCACGGGTGAGAGAGCGAGTTCTATTGGAGTCAATTTATAGGGTTTTGCCATTCTCTAGAGAAAACTGTTTACAATTCCTGCAATTATTGGCAGTAAAAGTGTGAAAAAGCTACTGCCCGCCTGAAGAAGACGTTTCCTTTTAAAATTCTTTCCTTTCTTTTTAAAGGCCAATGTACGTACAATGGAACGATGTTGCTTTGCCTGTTGCTTAACTACTTCTGGCAGTTGAACATTACCCTCGGTCAAATTTAAACAAAGTTCAGACAATGATTAATGAAATCATTGTCAATACCGAGTTTGAGTATGGCTTTCCTAAGCGATGGTTTTGAAGTGCTTAGAACTGAAAATATATGTCTATTTTCATGTAGTTTCTTCAGTGTCATGATAGCAACTAATACCCTTTTTTACTGTTCACGGGGAGATATACTGTAATTTCATTGTCAAAAATATCTGTGACTACACGCAGATCGTCGGGTGTATTTTGATTAAGATCCAATAGGATATAGCCGTATGGTTTATTAGTTGCCTGATTGTATGTTGAGAGCAGAAATTTAGGGGCGCTGGGATATATTTGTTTATTGAGAGTTATTAGCGAGCTAGAATCACGAACAACTCTGTAGATGATATAGTAGGTGCAGTTCAATGCAAGTGTTCGCATACATTTGCTCTCATGAAAGATATTGTGTAGAACCAGAGTAATGGAAATCTGTTCATGATGAGAGCGAACAGTGAACAGTTGTAGCATTTCCTGGGACCATTGTTCAATAGATTCAGCCAGATCGTCAATAATCAGCCAAGAGTTTGGTTCAATAATGCTGAAAACATCAAGTCCCTGTATGAATTGTATATGCACCAATCCCGCCGTGCCAATTGCTTTTATTTTATCGTATGACTCCTGCCAAATACTGTAACAATACCGGATTTTTTTCGGCTTTTCCACAAACATTTTATCGCAATTTTTAATTATTTTAGTTAAGAGTGTCGTTTTGCCTGACATTGAAGGCCCACACTGAAACGATCTGAATGGTGTTTTAAATTGATACATGTTCCCTTCAACAGTTCACCTAGACAACTAACTGTAGACTTTAGTTGTCTAATGACTAAATAATTTCCCTATTACTACTCCGTTCAAGAATAATGAGAAGAACAAAATCAATAAAGAATCATATTTTCTTTTATTATACGCATAAAAGTAATAGCACTTTATAAATACTACATTGAACACAAAAAATACACGTTTTTTAATTTATTTATCAGAAAAAATACAACATTTACATAAACACTAGAAAAAAAACACTTTAATAAATACACTTTTTTTAAATTTATTTATAAAAAATACAACATTTATTAGAATATGCACAAACACTTAAAATAATAATATCACACACTTTTATTTAAAACATTTTAAATTTGGAATGGAGTCCCCCGGGGGGGGCGGCCGCTGCGGCGTCTGAGGGCGGTCGCTGCGGTGGGCCGGGGCAGGGGCATTAAATAGTGGAAATTATTCTACCTTGCACACACATTGAAAATTGTTTGTGATATAAAAAAAAGAATTTAAAAACACCCATCACCCAAAAAAATCCCTCCCACCGAATTTGTACTTTTTTAATGAATTTAAATTATTTTTTGTAAACCGAGTTGTTTTCTGTACTCTACACAATCAACTCGGTCTGAGATTAAATAGTGACCGTGTGGTAGTACCTTCACACCATCCTCAAGTGCATAGACTTTGTCCGATATGGCTGACATGGCGTTTTCTCAATTCTAACTCTGTAGTTTTTAAACTGTAAAGAGCGAATCGCCATGATTTTCACTCTTGGGACTAACTACGTTCCACACAGTTTCTATACACACTCATGTCGAAATTATTTTTTACAAAGTGTGTAGGTACCCCCTTGCAAACTTGTTTGATATCCTTGTTGTGCGTTTCCACACAGTATACCTTCGGCCCAGGAAACACACCACTGGATATCAGATCGCTACCCGTTTCAGATTTTAACATTAAAAATTGATTTGGGGCCTGGCATTTCACTTGCTCTGGGTAGCGGGATTCATCCCAATTAGTGTAGTCCATTCGTGACCTAATGTACTCTCCATTTTCCAAATCATTCAATAGATTTTCAGTTTTGACTTTTAACAGGAGTGAATCAGTGTCCCTGTAATACACTTGAACTTGTCCCTCAATCGGCCACTGTACCTTGCATACATTATTATAAAATGGCAACATGAGTTTTTTAGATATTTCAGTTATTGCACTCCCGCCTGCAATATTTTTATTTAAAACAATGTTTTTTTTCTTGCGATGTAGGAGCACCATATTAGAGTCTATGATTGTGAACGATGTGAAGTTTGGATCCGCAATGATTCGAGCACAATCTTTGGGATTGGTTACAATGTCACATCGACTTCTGTTTCGTACGCTTTCGCACATTTTACCGAAAGCTGAGTTCAAAATGAGTTTATAGACTTCATTTTCAACTTTCGTTTTCGCTTGTGAACGTTTACAGACAAAGTTGTCAATAAACGTTTTCATGTAAGGCTTTAGATCAAATTGGAGGGCTCTATGAATCTTTGTGACTTTGAAACCATTGGACACCATCCATTTCAATTGCACGTGATGAACAACGATATTCTCTTTCGGGTTGAGGTTGGCAATTAGTTTTTGTTTTGAAGGTACCCAGTGCATACTCCCATCCTCTACTTAAGATAAATTGTAGGGGATCAGAGAGTCCCTACCCAACGTTCTATTTATGCACGGAAAAACAAAGTCTTTTGCTGAGTCATTGATTTCCATGGGCACTTCACCGTCAATTAAAAAAAAAACATCCCTGTGCCCCATTCTCCTCAACGCTAGCAATGTCGGGGAAATTCGAAGCACACGGATTGTCAAGCCATTTATAATTGCCACAAGGCAAACAGTAGTGAGACATTGCCGATGGGTAAAGAGAATTCATATCCAAAAAAACTTCGTCTGACTTTTCATCGGTAAGCTGTCCGGTCGGATCAGTTTTTCATTATATGGTCCCCGTGAAAATAATACCCACCCCTCATTGATCTCTCTACAAACAGATGCTGATCCACATCGGCAATCAGACCTATTTCTTCTTTGGTGATTTTAAGTATCAAGTCCATCACCAGATGAGGAAAGGAAAAAAAAACCTAAATCCAACCCAAATTCCTCATAGAATTTATCCGTATTTTTGCACACAATGTCCAGAAGAGTGAGTACGTCACTGGCCAAGTAAAGTTTACAATAATCCCACCCATTTTTACATCCGCCCTTTGCCCAAACCCTCTTAGCAAATTCGTAGTCGCTAGTGGTGCACTCACTCTCAGTAAGAGAATTGTAAAAACTTCAATGGGCGGTAATTACACCTCATCTAGCCTCGAGGCAGAGTTGTAATAATCATATGGATATATACCCTTACACGTTAATAAATCATACATTTCATCATTGGGGAAGCGCTGTTTGAGGAGGGGAAAGCTATCACAATTGTCACTTTTCTGTACCTGAATCAATTGACTTAAGGATTTTGGGAAGAAGCTGAAAGAGTCTAAAAAATGGATTTTATTCAGGCACGTGTTACCCTTGTCAACTGTTTTCCACATGAATTTTAGCAGCAGTAGCTTCTCTGATAATTTGGGTATTATATTATATGAAAAAGAACCATCTATCCATGCGTCATCTACAACTCCACCCTTGGCAATGCGGACCAACGCCGTTAGAACAAACTTTAAGTCATAATTGGAATTGTATATAAAAACAGGTACGAAATATTGCTGTCTAACGTTTAAATTGCAAAACTGATGTGCTACCCCGCTAAAGTTACTCCCCCCCCCCGATGTAATTTCCTGCCACAAATGATCATGGTTGATCACCTTCCTTCTCCCCCCCCCCCTTCCCAACACCATCATCAAATTCCCCCTTGCAAAACCAACATATTTTACGATTTTTAATGGCCAATCTGTCATATGGTGATAGAAGCGTAGGATAGTTTGTGTAACGAAGGCGCGAAATTGCACCGTTCGCTGTTTTGATTAGACTGACCAATGCCGAGCACATGCAGTCTTCACCGTCACCCAACATCTCAACTACATCCAGCACTTGCATGGTATTATTGGAATCTCGTTGCGCATGAGCGTAAGAGACCTCTATGGCTTAATGTATTTTAGCACGATTTGGATTTGACGAATCGTACACGTCTGCGAGTTTCGCTTCGCAGTCTAAAAAGATTTTATTGCTCTGCAGGAGCGTGTTTTGAAAATTTTTAAAACGTAAAATCGCTCAATCTCCGCTTATTTTTTATGACGTTTACAGTGTTTCATGTGATGCTTTAACTTTATATCAGAGCGAAATATTGAGAGAAATGTTGGACGGTAATAACACACACCTTCCCACTTTTTACCCTCCCTCAAAATCCTACTAATATCGGTAATTGGATTAAAATGTCCAATTGAATAAGGCTCTGTGGGTGGCGTGTATAGAAGCCACATCCAATGTTCTACTGATTCAATTGAAAGAGCCCTCACTGGAAATAATACCCCCTTCTTATCGGAACGGTGGCCCTCCTCAAATTCGGTTTCATACTGTAACACCGTGACACCAATCTTGAAATGTGCCATAGCCCGCTCGAAAATATCTATTCCTTTTAGTGTCAAAGGAAATTGACCATTTAAACAATTAAAATCTACTATGGGGAACTTTGAACCCACCCTACCATTAACTGCTATTTCATCCAACTTTTTCTTAGATGCATCTTTTTGAACAGGTCTGTATGCGGCAATTAAAAATGCATACTTGACATCCCTCTAAATCTGAATGATATTTTAATTCAATATTCCTCGCTCCCCCTCTTACAATAAAATCCTTTTTGAATCTAAAAATATTAACGTTTAAACTTTCAATAAATAAAACCACTGACCCACTACCCCCCTCGTTATAATTTTCCCATTTACTTTGAATGCTATTAACCCAATCTATAAAAACCTCCCAATAATTTGATAAATGCGGGCGAACTGCCAACATCTCTTTTTGCAAGTATTTCGAATACAGCTCGCTCGCATTTTAATTTAAAAAAATATTTTTAGTGCTGTTGATACTTTTAAACTGACCCCCACCCCCCACACCCCCATCTGTTGTTCAAGAATAGCTCGAATCTTATTAGTATATAAATTTGTAATGGCCAGGGGATCTGTTATTGTATCCCCTGACACTAGATAGTTAAATGGATCACCAAATTTGGCGCTGTAGACCTTTGTATGGTGCAAGGCAGAGTTGGAAAGAAAAAAAAATCTGGAAGTGGGGATACTTGTGATGTTGTTATATCGTTGTTACTACTACTAGTTGTATCATTAACCAGAATGGTGGAGGGTGACAGAGAATTGTCAATAGCATCACCCCCAGTCTGTTCAATTGCATTGGATGGAGGTGGCATGAAATCCTCTAAGCTAGATATTATATCTTCCAGGGTGTTTGGGGATAGCTGATCAAGCCAGCCTGTATTGTCCTGTGACGGAATTTCTTTATGAGGACCCGGTTCAGATGCACTAGTACTACTAACAACACCTAAATACTCTCGTATAAATCTATCTGTCCATTTCGGGTCCTCCACCATGTCAATGTCACAAGTTAGATCGTCTAGGCTGGCCATGTCCCCAAAACAATCATTTAGAAAACCCCTATGCCCCTTTATATTATCAAGAACTAGTGTAGGCTCATCTCTAAACTCCATTGGTTGTGCGAGGATTGGTTCAGGTCCACCGAAAATGGATGCTTCATGACCCGATGAAGATGGCGCTGCTAATTCATTAATCTATAGAAAAAAGGGTTTATTTTCTATGTGAAATAACCATTATTTTAAAAAGTTAAAAAACTATGTTCATTTTTCACCCCATCCTCAAAACTCAATTTCCCCCCTCCTAGCATTATTTTAACTAAATACTTGCCCCCACCCCCTCCCCAGCAAGTTCAGAAAGACGCAATACCTTATTTATGCTGAAGCATTTTAAGTCCGATGTTTACCGGGATATTAAATAAGTACCCTTTTTTAAACCCCCCTCAAAACTTAATTCCCCCCTCCTATTATTGTTTTAACTAAATACTTGCCTCCACCCTCTCCCCAGAGAGTTCAGAAGAAAACAAAAGAGTGGTTTCTTTGACAATCAAAAAAAATTGCATTATATTCAGCTATCTCTGAGGGGAGCAGAGAAATTTAAAACAATGTTTGGGGCGGGGGATTAATATTTTAATATCTCTGACACACAAACTCTTACAGTGTTGAAAAAAATGGTGAGAAGAATAGGCTAAAAAAAGTTGGAAAGAAATAGTTAGATATTTCTATAGCAGGTAGAAGGTAGAGGTAAAATGCTTACATTTCCCAATTCAGACTGCACTTGTGTGCCTGAAGCCCCTGGCAAAGCATGAAGGAGGGCGACCTCACGATCTTGAGTAGATGGTACTGAGGCATTATGAGAAGTCATCCACTCTCTTTTCAATTTTCTGCCGGGTTGCATAGAGGTTTGCGAAGAGCTGACAAAGGCGTGAGAGGCTCCTGGCATTGAAAGTTGTGTGGTCAATGGCTGGTCCAGAGAATGTGAAAAGGAACCAGCATATTTTATGATGAAAGGCCTTGCAGCTTGCATCGGTGTGACATCGGTCCCTCTTGCTCTCTTTTCAGGGGGAGAGTAATTGTCGGAATCCTCCTTAAAAAAGAAGAAAAGTTTAGATTGAAATAATGATCCCTCTTTTACAGAAGAAAAATTAGTACACAGAATTTTACAGAAGAAAAATTAGTTTACAGAAGAAAAATTAGTTTGCTAATGACGAGGTATTTTCTTACGAAAACGCACATAATCAGAAAAATGTTCAATGTTCCTTTAGTACCTACGCAATTAGACTAAAAATGAAGATTTTTATGCACAGTTTCAAGTAGTTATGGCTAAGTTTGTTAAAGACGAGGTATTTTCTTGCGAAAACACAAAAAATCAGAAAAAAAATGTTCAATGTTACTTTAGTACCCACGCAATTAGACTAAAAATGAAGATATTTATGCACAGTTTCAACTAGCTATGGCTAAGTTTGTTAAAGGCGAGTTATTTTCGTGCAAAAACACAAAAAATCAGAAAAAATGTTCAGTGTTCCTTTAGTACCTACGCAATTAAACTAAAAATTAAGATATTTATGCACAGTTTCAACTAGCTATGGCTAAGTTTGCTAAAGGCGAGCTATTTTCTTGCGAAAACACAAAAAATTAGAAAAAAAATGTTCAATGTTCCTTTAGTACCTACGCAATTAGACTAAAAATTAAGATATTTATGCACAGTTTCAACTAACTATGGCTAAGTTTGTTAAAGGCGAGGTATTTTCTTGCGAAAACACAAAAAATCAGAAAAAAAATGTTCAATGTTACTTTAGTACCCACGCAATTAGACTAAAAATGAAGATATTTATGCACAGTTTCAACTAGCCATGGCTAAGTTTGTTAAAGGCGAACTATTTTCTTGCAAAAACACAAAAAATCAGAAAAAAAAAGAATGTTCAATGTTCCTTTAGTACCTACGCAATTAGACTAAAAATGAAGATATTTATGCACAGTTTCAACTAGCTATGGCTAAGTTTGTTAAAGGCGAGCTATTATCTTGCGAAAGCACACACAATCAGAAAAAAAAAATGTCCAATGTTCCTTTAGTACCTACGCAATTAGACTAAAAATTAAGATATTTATGCACAGCTTCAACTAGCTATGGCTAAGTTTGTTAAAGGCGAGCTATTTTCTTGCGAAAACACAAAAAATCAGAAAAAAATGTTCAATGTTCCTTTAGTACCTACGCAATTAGACTAAAAATGAAGATATTTATGCGCAGTTTCAACTAGCTATGACTAAGTTTGTTAAAGGCGAGCTAAAATTCAAAATTAATACAAAACTTAAATTTCTTTCCAAGAAAATATTTTGAATACGATTTTAATATCCACTTTTTAGTATACTATAAAGTTAGACCCTATTTTAAATTGACAACATTGTTCAAACACCACTTGTGATCTGCATTTCAAAGGATTTACTCTCGCTAATTTGACCAAAAACAATCTCTTTTTTCAAACTGTCTTGAATTACACAAACGCATCTAGCATTAATCTCTGCCGATAACACAAACGTGTGAAGTCTGTTTCTGAAATCGTCCCCTTTTTGTAACAGGATTAAACACAGATGGTTTTATCTAGACCGGAAAAGAAAGCACACTCTATTTTAATAATGGGAAAATGACATTTTTTGAACAAAAGAATTATTTGTAATGAATGAATTAAACTCGTAAACAGAGGGAGGAGGGAAGATGGGATTTATGTAATGGAAAAAAGAGCGTATTTTACGTTTTCTATTGACTATAATCATCATATTGTAGAGTTTGTATTGTGGGGGGGGATATGCCCTGAATTTGAATTTACTAGTGGGGTGACTATGTAAAATGATTTTACTTGGAAATAAATTAAGAAAATTTAGTAAACGGAACTCACATTATAAATCGATATAGCCATAGCTTCAAAGTCAATAATATTAAATGCGGTATCCATGGTATGTTAGAACCTTATGAAAATTTAATCGTAATGCATGAGCATTATGTACAAAATCTCAAGGACGAATGAAAATCACTCCTTTTTATTTGAATCCAATTACCAATCAAGTTATCGTATATAGAATAACCTCCGCTCCCTCTGATTGGCCCTAAAAAATGGGTGTTGCCTCAAAAACCAGTCTGGTTGTGTTATACAATCTCGACTATACTCTCAAAACGTGTTTGACCACTTTATAGGTTTGCCCGCTTTTTGCAATGTGCAAGTGAAACTGTACTGTACATTCTTGTGAAATTCCTTGTGCAACTGATATCAATAGCAAAAACCAGTCTGATTGTCTTATACAATCTCAATTATACTCTCAAAACGTGTTTGACCCCTTTATAGGTAAAGGTTTGGTCGCTTTTTACAATGTGCACGTGAAACTGTAGTGTGTATTCTTGTACATGCTAGAGATAAGACAAATTACGCAAGCACGGTTCATATTACTTATGCCCTTACTACTCCTCTATGGCGGTCGAATTAAACGTGTTCTCAGTTGCCCGAGGGTTCAGTTAAATGTGGGTTTAGTTGCACATGGGTCAGATGCAGGTGGATTCAGTTACATGGGTTCAGTTGCTTTGGTTCAGTTGCATGGGTTCAGTTGCGTGAGGAACTACTAAACTGTCCCTATTAGCCCTATGTTGTAACTTTTGGAGTGGTGGCAACAACATTTTCGGAGCAGCAGCATACAGCAGGCATCCATAGTTGGCAATGGGTCTGATGCAAGACCTATAAAGTGGGATTATGGGGCTAAGCGCTAGGAGGTTTTTGCACTGAAGGGCTATCCCAAGATTTATTTCTCAGAATGTTCTTAGCCGGTCAAGGGGTCATTTTATAAGATATCAGTGGAAAAGTGGATTCCAAGGAGAAAAGAGCTCATCGAATTTCCTTATAGCTTCGTTCAAGAAGATAAGTTGGGGTGTATGCAGGGTACTTTTGATCAGGAAATAATCAACCCTTTTATTTGCTATGTATTGAATTTGACCATTCAGGCATCAGGCCACTTTTCAGTTTCCAAAATATGTGTCTGTAGTGATAGGGAGGCTTTGATTGCGTCATCAGGTTTTGGGATGATTCAATTTGTTGTGGTGTCTTTAGAAAAACGATGCAGGGGGCTCTGATGGTTGTCTCCCATCTCATTTATGTAAAGAATAAACAACGTAGGTCCCAAAATACAACTTTGAGGTACGCCTGCCTTTATTGGATATTCGAGGTTGGTGGAACTGTCAAGAACAACCCGCAGAGACCGACCAGAAAGGAAGCTTTCAATCACCTCTACCAGACGTCCTGTGACACCAAAAGCGTGAATTTTCTGAAGTAGACCACAATGCCATAATCTTTTGAAAGCTCGAAGATGGTTTTCCATTTTAGGTATTCCTAGACTAGAGATTAGACTAGAGATAAAGTAAAAAAATTTCCCATTAAAATTTAGTAACGTAACTCTCTTTAGCAGTTGAAGGGAGATAAGAGATTAATTACTATCCCCTCCCCAACCTCATTCTATATTTAAATAAAGGCTTGAGGAAAATTTGAAAATTTAGGTATACGCTTTTTGACGCTTCAGCCACACTTTCCATACTTAAAAAAAGTTACACCAGGCCTTCCTCATAATAAACGATGTGCAATTTTACATCACTGTACATACGTTATCAAGCCTAAAATGATTAAAGTTAGTTAATTGAAACTTGAAACCAAATTTCTTTGTTAACCATTTATTTTCTATTGACTTTTTAGGAGCAAAGGGACCATTCTAAACCTTGGAACCTTGATAAATATTTTTGTGATAGCTATAAATCAAAGGGCTGTTTCAGGATTTTTCAATCAAAAGTTTGTTGGTTATTTTTGGGGCAAAATTTATGTTTTGTGCCACAAAATGGTAAAAAATGTCAGCCAGACGGTAGCTGCAACCAGGCAAAGTTGCCACCAGGCAGCATAGTAGTAAAATACACAGCTGGCATGTTAAAAACTGAGAGGGAATAGTGAATCTAGAATTGTCCCAGTTCGTAGTAACGAACTGTAAGTAAGGAGCGACCCGGCTCAATGGTAACCGAAACTCTAAAAAACGGAACTTTGATACCAATAGATACATCAAAAGAATCATATTTTAATTCTAATTTCAAAAGTATAAGTTTCATCAAGTTTAATTTTACCCATCAAAAGTTACGCGCCTGAGAAAATTTGGCTGATTTTCGAAAAAAGGGGGAAAGACCCCCTAAAAGTTATAAAGTGCTAGATAGACTTTTCTGACCAGAAGTATTTATTAAAGAGATTGTTTACTTCAAACAAATCTCTATGTTGCTATTCATGAGTCTAGTCGCTTAATGAAAAATACAAAATCTGCAAACAATTTGTATATCGAAGAGGTCTTGGCAAACATGCCGTAAAATGTTATGAACATCACATTTAACTTGTTAACAGATGATTCAAAATAGATAGCTCTTTTTATTTCGTCACCAGTGGGGTATTTTCCGCGTGTACTGACTTTCTTCATTCGATTACGTCAACATTTTGATGGCAAGAATTATAGAAAAAAATTATGCTTCAATAGTGGGACCTCATTTATGGACTGAGGAATAGTAATCCAGAACTTATTCATTAAATCCGTTTCGGCATACAAGGCTGAATTAAACTCCATAACATCATCGTCTTTATACGTGTATTTCATCGATTCATCTGTAAAACAAAATAGTTATTAGAATATAAATGCAGTTTTAAGATGGAATTGAGCGTACCTCTTGTCTTCATAATTATACTGAAGAGAAAAATATGGAGCAAGATAAAATTTATTAAACCTCTTAAAACTCTTCTTCATGCTGCAGTGATCACCAGGACTCTGTTTGGAGAAAGGGAAAATCTGTGCCCTGACGATAGAGTTTTCCGGGAAAATCCAGACACTCCTTTTCTCCCAAGTGGCAAACCAACGTGCACTTACGTTGACTAGATTTGCATGTGAGACACGGGAAATAAATGCGAAAACATAACAGAGCAAAGAGGAACACGTTGGAATTTATAGGGAGGGGGGTGTTATAAAAAAGAAACTGGATTAAAAGAAAACCTGGAAAAATCCCAAGAAGCGTGGGTGTTTTTGTGGGGTTGGACAAAAACTAAATTTTTACATGCGAAGCAAATCTGACGAAATCAATCCCGGCTTCACATTTTCGTTCCCTGCAGCAAAGCAGGTGTTTGTCTTTCCAACAAAGCATCGCAGAACGTGTCTAAGCTTCAACAAAGAGGGCAATATCTGAATAAAGTATTCAAACTACAATATATTATCAATCCGTATGTGTTTCCAACACACACTAGAATTGACTCTCATCCCCACAGGGTGTCTAAGATTTTTTTTTTTTTTATTTATTTATTTATTTTTTTAATCTGGATCTTCTTTTTCTAGATTCTTTTAGTTACAAATAATAGAACACACTCTAGTTTTAAGAGTGTTATACAATAGGTGCTATTCTTTTATCTTGAGTACATGCCAAAGGGATTTAGATTTAGCTGCACTAAAAGCGTTGTTCTTTTTCGTCCAAGTCAAAAAGGTGTCTAAAATGAAGAGCAAAGACCCGGGCGGTCAGAATGTATGCAAAAACGACAATTAGAGCGTGTTAAAATGAAAATGAAGAGCAAAGAAACATGTGGTTAGAAGACATACGACAACGAACAAGTGAGGGAGTAAAAAATTAAAATGAAGAGCAGTGAGTCAAAGAAAATCAACCTGGATAGCGAGAATCAAAACGTGTCAGAACTGAAAATGATAGCGATGATGATTCGGTCTGGGATTTTGACATGGATAAGGCCATCAATGCCTACCATACCTTTGGTTAAAAAACAAAGGTTCGGCGATATGTATTTCATAACGACAAAAGATAAGCCGAGGTGTAACGAAGCAAACAAATTGAAAATGATAGCAATGATGATTGGGTTTTGGATTTTGAAATGGATTAGGTCATCAATACCTACCATACCTTTGAAAATCAAAATATGGACTGGATAAATCGTTGGAAGAAAGAGAAGTTTTTATCCCACCACCTGAAAAATTAAAAGAGACAAAGGTTCGGCAAAATGTCTTTTATAATGACAAAAGACAAGCCAAGGCAAAGGAAGAAGTTTTTGTCCCACCGCCTGAACAATTAAAAGAAACAAATGTGTCGTCAATGCCTTTCACACCTTGTAAAATCAAAAACCTGGACTAGATAAGTCGTTGGAAGAAAAAGAAGTTTTTGTCCCACCACGCGAACAATTAAAAGAAACAAAGGTTCGGCGACATGTCTTTAATAATGACAAAAGACAAGCCGAGGCAAATGTTAAAGGTCCAATAAAAAAAAATGTAATTTTACAAAAGCAACACTTCTAATTTAAAGTCTATTTGAACGTCATAACATCAAAAAAAGGCTCAAATTGTCTGCGTTAAGAAGACAAGCGACAGTGAGAATCTATATATAGAAGCCTGCCGCGTGCCCCATACCTTTGTTCAAAAAACAAAGGTTCGGCGATATATATTTCATAGTGACGAAAGATAAGCCGAGGTGTAACGAACAAAACAAATTGAATATGATAGCGATGATGATTGGGTTTTG
>JAPEVW010000460.1:0-42500 GCA_027921565.1 Artemia sinica | reverse complement strand
TTGGTTAAATATAATTTGAAAAACATTTTGTAGATAATTACAAAACTTAAAACGAGCTTTTGTTGTAAATTTTATGAATTGAAATATAATTTAGAAACTATGTATCGATTGAAACACTTTTAATATCAAATTGTTATAAAGATTGTTAAAGTTTCTTATAGTTTTACAACACCCTCTATGAAAAATTTTAACAATTTTTGTATAGCCTCAACAGTGAGATCCAGTTAACGCCGGTCTCTCTAGATTGAGGCTTGAATTAGTATATCCTGGGTTGCCACCGTCAGTAGTGTTACCAACATCTTAAAACAAGATGTACCACAAATTGCATGTAAAATGTACCAAAGACAAAATTATTGTACCATATCCCAAATTTTTTCCGCCTGCTACGCTTCGCGTAACACGCGGATCGTCGGTGACATAAAATACTATCTATGAAAATTTTGCATAAGAAATTTTCATAAAGATAATTTCTTAAACCACATTGGCCTGACATAACATAAAGAAAGAAAAACGAGCAAAAATAGGGTTTTTAAAGGCCAAATGAAAATACTGAAAACACAGAACAATGCGAATAATTTTTTGGATTCTGTGCAAATCGCGGATATTGGCGAATAACTCGCTTTTATGGTTGTTAGGTATTTGGTTTTAATTCTTATAACTTTTGGCTTTTTTGAATTTTATTCTTCTTTTAAGTTTTTGGTTTTTTCTTTGGTTTTTTGGTTCTTTTCACATTGATTTTCCGCGCTTGTTTTTTGTTGGTATTTTCTTCGGCACTTTCCTCGGGTACATTATTTCATTTTGCGCTGAAGAAGAGAGGCATTTGTCCTCTCGAAATATTCGCTTGGTTGTGTTTTTTCAGTATTTTCATTTGGCCTTTAGAAACCGAATTTTTGCTAGTTTTTCTTTCTTTATGAGACATTTTCATTCACTTTCTCTCTCCATTCCTTTGTTTTTCTTTCTCTTCTAATACAGTACATTACTCCTGATATTACTTGAAGAAATTGTTCGGAGTAACATATATTACTATAGAAACATTTTGCTACAGGCCAACAATAGTCGTTTCGGCCATTTACGACCATTTATAGCACCGCTTGAAATTGATCCCAAATGACGATTATAATACAAATCAGGGGCTAAAATTGCATTTTAACCTTGTATTCTTATAGCATATTGCCGAAAAGCAGTTGCTGAGACCTGATTTTCCATTTAATAGTTTGCATAAAAATCCCCCTTTTCCCTTTTATGAAGATCTCGATAGAGGGGAGGATCCTTCCTGTAGCCCTCCCCTAATATAAGCTACCGACTACCAACAATACAGGACAAAAAATTCTTTTTAAATTTAGACTGATTAAAGAAATGACTTTGGGGGCTATGGTCTGGTCTAATACGTACTGGAGATTGTAATGTTGAAACAATATTTTTCTCCAAAATGCCTTTAAAAGATGCTCTACTCACCTTGTAAGGTCGAGTTTGATATATCCCCACGAATGGTACAATAGAGGCCATGTCGTTCACTATTTCTTAAATCACCTTAAACATCTGGATAATGGGAACTTTTATTATTAAAACTGGAACTGGCTTTATAAGCTTTGGGTTATCTGAGGTTCCAACTACTCTATACTGCAAAAGCTATACATCAGAAAATGATAATTTCTTAAACCAGTGTTGTTCGCTAGTATCCGTCGATGGCAGTTCACATATTTTTGGATTTTGTGCAAATCGCGGATATTGGCAAATAACTCGCTTTTATGGTTGTTAAGTGGTTGGTTTTAATTCTTTTAACTTTTGGCTTTTATTGATACATCGTTTCGTTTCGCGCTGAAGAAGAGAGGCGTTTGTCCTCTCGAAATATTCGCTTTGTTTTTTTCAGTATCTTCATTTGGCCTATAAAAACCCCATTTTTGCTCGTTTTTCTTTCTTTATGACATCAGAAAATGATTAAAAATATGACATTAAACATCACTATCTGAGTCAGAAGCCATGGCGGCACTTGCAGTTGCAGATTTTCTGTAGGCCTACCCTTTTCCAGTATTTTGCCAGTTGGGGTGTGTCACCATGCTCATGGGGGGTTTCCAGTCCTTGGTAACGACTCGTTTAGCACCCAGAACAGCATTAAGAGTAGTAAAGCCGAGTCTATTTCTCAATTTTGTTTTGTTTAAATTAATAGTTGAAAAAGCTCTCTCGGCACAAGCAGAAGAATGTGGTAGGATAAGCATTTTCATCATGAATGCACCCAAGAATGGGAAACTTTTGAATTGAGGACCATCACATCGTTCTAGTACTTTAAACCAGAAATAAACTGGGTCAGAATCTGTACATTTCTTGAGATCAGCGCAAAATGGCAGCCTTTTCCATTCTTTGGCAATGTTTTCCACATCATTCTCCTTGGCCAAATTTGGAAATTGGACAAGTAGTGGGACAATGCTTAAGTTTGAGTGGTCAGGAGACATAGCTATCTTTGGGTCCAGTCTGTCTAAGTTTTTAACCGACGAGTATTTTGAACTGAAAAGCCTTTTCCTAATTTCGTCGCTCAGTTCTATCATATATTCCGTACAAACTGTTTTGAAGGCAGTTGCAGCTAATAACGAAATTTTATTGTTAATAAATATAACCTCTACACGACTACCACAGTCTACTTCTTTCATGTCTCGAAAGTGCTGTGGGTCCCTGAGCTGTATCAAAGGTGCTTCTGTCGTCTTCCACGTAGTTTGGTTTCATAAAATGGTTGATAATCGCTTTATACAGCTCACTAACTCGACTGTATAAGATGTGAATTTGGGTATCCTGTGACTGAAACAACCGATTGAGGTCAGTAACAAATGGTAGGATATATGCGAGGAAAGCAAAATAAGCTTTGAATGTAGGGGACAGCAATTTTTCGAGTATAGCTGTGGCTTTGGCTGGCTTGTTTCCTTCTTTAAAGCTTTCACTCCGGAAGAAAAGTATCAAACAATCCCATTGTTCGAGATAACGCATAATAACTGGAAGTCGGGAAAGCCACCTAGTTGTGACATGGCGCAGAATTCTGTGTTCGTCAAGCTCTATGAACTTCTGCATTTCGACAAACTCACCAGCCCTTTTGGGGCTTCTGCCAATGTAATTGTAGAGGTCTTGACAGAATTCTTCTACGTCTGAAGGTAGCTTATGACTTGCTGCACTGGCACACAAAAGGATGAAGTGGCATGTACACCCAAGAACAAATAGGTTTGGTAAATCCAGCAAAAGCTTTGCTTGCACACCACCTTGTACTCCCATCATCACAGATGCATTATCTGATGCAAAACCAATCAGATTCTGCTTTGGCACTCCAATCTCTTTAAGCAGAAGTTTTGTTAACACTGTTTATATATCTTTAGCTGTGCACTGCTGTACTTCAACCAATTGCAAGAATGAGTCCTTCACAAATTTCTTCCATCCACCATTCTTAGCTTCCTTTACTTCATCGACATGACGAATAACAACAACTAGGCTTTTTGAATAACTCATATCAGTACTTTCATCAATGATTACCGAAAAACAGTTCTTTCTCATCAGGTTGCACAAGTCCACATAAGCTACTTCTCCAATTATTTTATTAATCACATGTGTAGTTTTTGTACGGCCACACTGAACACATTCTGAACAGAATTCTGTGTTCGTCAAGCTCCATGAACTTCTGCATTTCGACAAACTCACCAGCCCTTTTGGGGCTTCTGCCAATGTAATTGTAGAGGTCTTGACAGAATTCTTCTACGTCTGAAGGTAGCTTATGACTTGCTGCACTGGCACACAAATGGATGGAGTGGCATGTACACCCAAGAACAAATAGGTATGGTAAATCCAGTAAAAGCTTTGCTTGCACACCACCTTGTACTCCCATCATCACAGATGCATTATCTGATGCAAAACCAATCAGATTCTGCTTTGGCACTCCAATCTCTTTAACAGAAGTTTTGTTAACACTGTATATATATCTTTAGCTGTGCACTGCTGTACTTCAACCAATTGCAAGAATGAGTCCTTCACAAATTTCTTCCATCCACCATTCTTAGCTTCCTTTACTTCATCGACATGACGAATAACAACAACTAGGCTTTTTGAATTACTCACATCAGTACTTTCATCAATGATTACCGAAAAACAGTTCTTTCTCATCAGGTTGCACAAGTCCACATAAGCTACTTCTCCAATTATTTTATTAATCACATGTGTAGTTTTTGTACGGCCACACTGAACACCCTTTGCAATATCCGAGTCAGGAAATGCTCTTTTTAAGGTTTCGGGAAGCTCTTTCATAATATTGATTGCCAAGTTATGCCTTGCTATAAATCCACCTAAAATCAGTTCGGCCTGTCTGATTTTCTGACTTCTTAGAAGCCTGTCATTCGTTTCTATACTATTTATTGAGAACTGTACCATGGGAGCAGTACTAAGTGTTGCAGACACCTTTTTTTAAATGAGTAGGATTTCTCAGGTGGCGCCTAATATGAAAACTACTACCTGATAAGTCGATATTACACAGAATACAGCGAGGCTGCCCTGTGTGCCCTTTTCCGATGTACTGTTTACCCTCAAGGTCAATATTCCAATTTGGTGTAAGTTTTCTTTTGTCATTCTGCTTCCTTGTAGTAGCTTTCTTAGCTCCAGCAGCCGTCACGTGTGATTCTGCTTCATCAGTAACTGAAGGCGTTTTGTCATCTTCTAAACTGTTGCTACAGCTAGCAACAACAGTTGAGCTGTCTGACTGAATTTCCTCTTCCCTTGCTACAGCAGTGCTCGCAGACCGGCTCAACTCTGAATCTGCAATAACACTCCCAACAGCCAGATTGCTTCTTATATTTTTGTCTCGGTCTAAATCTTCCACTTCAGAGTACTGTTCTCTAATATTGGTCAAAATAGATGAGTATGTATGAGATTCTTCTTCACTGGTTTTATTACTAACTATGGCCATGCTTTTTCTTTTTCTCAATGTTTCTGAAGTTCTCCTAACTAGACAACCATTAACATTCTGGGAGCTCGTTGTTGGTTGTTGGCTACAAGAAATCTCAATTATATGGCCTGTAGGACTTGGAGACTGATCCTTGTCAATGCATAAAATTTTATTCTGAGGCGTCTGTCTTCCAATAGGCTTGAAAAAACTGTCAATAGACGGCTGATCTTTCTTCATCTGAAAACGAAATTCGATTATGTTTCTCAGTCTATCTTGTCTAGTACCTTAAATCTTACTCTATTCTTCATCAAGTTATCGATCATCACATTTATGCTCCTCAAGGTTTTAAAACTAATCTTAACAGTTTTTGCCATGCCCAAATTTGTTTCCTGCAATATTTTCAGTCATTATACACTTTGTAAAACATAACAAAATACTAAAGGTATGGTGCACTTGTTGATTTTCCACATATTTGTTAATAAAATAAACCGGATAAACGAAGGCTTGATTGGATATATTTAAAGGCTGACTTCTGCCAGATGTTCTAAGATAAAGTCATTAATTAGTGGGGAACAACAGTCAACCCAGCAGCTCAAACAATGAAGTTGTACGCTCATAAAAGTCAGACCATTTCCGTTTTAAGAGGCTGTTTTCACTGAAAGTATTAGAACTCTTTTTTAGGAGGAACTTTGAATCATGATAATCATAAGGGCACCATAATAAGTAAATTCCTACAGGGAATCTATGGAACTTTAGATCTGTATAACAATTAGGTGTATACATACATAGTATACAATTAGGTGTATAACAATAAGGTGCGTGGGAGGGGGCTAGGCCCCCTCCCACGCACCTTTTTCCCAAAATCGTCTGATCAAAATTTTGAGATAGGCATTTTGTTCATCATAGTTAAAAGGCCCAATAAACATGCGTTCGGGTATAAGATTCCCCCCCCCCACACCCCAGAGGATAGGTCTTTAGGTTATAAATTTGGCGATTGTTTGGGCATAGTGTTTGTTACTGAGATGTATGCATACATTATAGGGTGGGGGGGGACAAATTTTCTGCTGGGAGGTTTTCCACGGGTAAATTTTCCATGGGGAAGAAATTTTCCAGGGAGTGAAATTTTCAGGGGAAATTATGCACTGGGGGAATTTGCCAGAATTCTTATACAAAGTTTTTTTTATGTCTTGCTTTCTCTTTTCCGTCTCAATTTTACGCGCGGAGTGGTTAAGAGTAATTGTCCGGGGTAAATTTTCACCGGGATCGAATTGTCTAGAGGATATTTTCGTGGGGAGCGGGTTTCTCCGTGGAGGTGGGGCCAGATTTCCTGGCATTATTTAAAAACGATCAGAATTTAAAAAAAAAACAAGTTTTTTCAACTGAAAGTGAGGAGCAACATCAAAACTTAAAAAAGAAAGAAATTATTACGTATATAAAGGGGGTTACTCCCTCCTCAACACCTCGCTCTTTACGCTAAAGTTTGAATTTTGTTCCAATTCTGTCAGAATGACTCCTGAAACGCAAGGACTGTTTAATTAGAACAATAGGCTAAGATGCATTTTTAAAAGTACTAAAAAACTTGAGCGTAAAGAGCAAGGTGTTGAGTGGTGGTAAAGGATAGCATATATTAAATACGTAACCTAACCTAACCTAGCCTAAGTACTTCCCCCCCCCCTAAACCCAAAAAACAACAGTTTAAATATCGTAAACGCAATTAAAACCACGCTTTGCATTGCATTTCTCTATAGCGGTCTCTTGCAGTTAACCCGTCTGGCGGGTTTTTCGTGACCGGTTTCCTTGCACAATATATTATGTTATATATAGTAATATAGGTACTCCTTCGTTATACCTACTCTTTTATATATGTCAAACTGTAGACGCGACGAAAAACCCGTTTTTACGGGATGATCCAAGACACCGCTGTAGAGAAATACAATGTATAGCGTGGTTTTAATTGCGTATAAAATATTTAAAGTGTTGTTTTTTTTTGGAGGGGGGGGGAGGTACCTAGGTTAGGTTACGTATTTAATATATGCTATGCTTTGCAACACCCCCCCCCCCATCTAATGCGCAAATATATAGCCCAATTTGTTTCTAAACTATTATATATTTATCTTATTTTATTTCATTAGCATTACCAAACTAGCAGTATATAAAAGAGTAGGTATAACGAAGGAGTACCGCAATATATATATTATATATATATATATATATATATATATATTATATATATATATATATATATATATATATATATATATATATATATAATATATATATATATATATATATATATATATATATATATCTATATATATATATATATATATATATATATATATATATATATATATATCTATATATATATATAATATATATATATATATATAATATATATATATATATATATATATATATATATATATATAAGTTGAGCTAGATCACCTTATTTTAAATTTCTTCTTACTTTTAATTTCTCTCAGCAGGGTCCTTCTTCCTTAATAAAAAATTTTCAAACTGAGGAGATTCACCTTGGGTGGTTGGCTTTTGTTTTTATTCCACTAGATTCTCAACCATCACGAATCCATGTGTCATTATAGCTTCAGTTTCAATCGGTAAGACTTGATGTTGATACACAGAAAGATGTTTTTGTCGACGTTTGGACACCGGAAGTTAAGTGTCTGTTTACAGAAAAAGGAAATAGTGACTGACTGCTTGTCTGTGTCTCTTATCTTGACTATGCCGAACAGAAAATTTAAAATTAAAATTAGAAGTTAATATCGAACATCTGGGTATTTTTTGGGGTGGGGGGGGGGAGGGGGGGGATTTTAAACTAAACAAGAGACTCTTAGGACCTTCATTCCTCCTTTGTCTAGTAACAGTATTCCATTCCAGTTTAGGAGGTTTTTCTAAAATGAAATGGGATAAATGAAATGAAATAAAATTGGATGAATATATAATAGTTTAGAAAACAAATTTGGGCTATATATTTGCAAATTAGGGAGGGTGGGGGGTAAAGCACAGCATACATTAAATACGTACCTAACCTAGGTACCTTTCTCCCTCCTAAAACCCCCCCCCAAAAAAAAAAAACAAAACAATCGTTTAAAAATATTGAGAAATTACGCTTTGGCATCAATTATCTAGCAAATCACCCGTTTGTCTGCTCATTGAAATAGCAGTTTTGACGGGTTTTTCGTGACTGGTTTCTTTGATATAGTATATAGCGATGCCTGCATAATGCACCAGTACCCCGTAATTTATTTAGGCTAAAAAGTAAAGGGCAAAGCATGGCTCAAGAAATATGAACAAAAACTAGCACAAGTCCATACAGAATATTACTCCATATAAGACATTGATCTTCTGCACTTGAAAAATCAAAAGATACTACCATCTTGGAATGCGGCTTCCCTCGTACTACTTTGTTTCTACTAAATCTTTCAAGCTCGAGTCCATCTTATAGGACTTTTGTTTCATTTTCTATTGCTTTTCTACGGTTCAAAGCTTAGGGTTCTTTAGTAAGTTTGTACTCAAATTCTACTATAAAACTGGAATTATACTTGAAGGCCATCTATTTTTTAATTCAGTGTTATGGCTACATTGTTAGTAAACAAGATGGAATTATAAAATTAATCTAGTAAATGACAAACAGAAAGGATAAATACTAATAAAAATAAAGTAAGTAATCATTACCTGATGAAGTCTTACTGTATTGTTTCTGTGTATTTTGCTCGGGTGATTAAAAATTCAGCTTTTGTGTCCATCTTTGGAGCAAATTTAATAATGTCATAATATAAGTTGTATTATTACCAAGTAGCATGAGTGAATACCGGCAGCTTCAATGGGGGGGGGGGTTTTTTCTGAAAGATTTAGTTCTCACTCCCCCTCCAGATTCAAGAAAGTCTTTTTGTGGATTATTGTTGAAAAGGGGCTTGTTTTTTTTGTATTTTGTTCAAGAAATCGGAAAAAAAAAAAAACTTTCCCTCCCTGGATTATAAAGAATACTTTTCCATCCCTAGGGCCGTGTCCAAATTTCTCTTTGGAGGAGGGGTGTATAAAAAATGGTTAAAAAAAAAACTCATCGAAAATTTGTTTAAATGCATTGCGTTTCGTTTTAACGTATCAGACAAAAATATTGGGGGGGGGGGACTAGATATTACCTAGCCTTTTATAATTTTCCTGAATTGACACCATTGATCGTCACCAGTGGTGTCGTTGGGGAAGAGGGGACATTTTTTCTTGTAATATTTACTCGGCTCATTTTGAATCAGTTTTTGTGTTAATGTTTTTGAGCAAATTAATAACATCACAACATAACTTGCATTATTGTCTAGTAGGATATATCAGCGTAAATGGCTTTTACGTTGGAAATTGAACTAAATCAAAATATACTATTTGCATCCAAGGTTGTCAAAAGTGTGTATATGTGATATTTACGGAAAAGTTAAGGAAGTTAAGTTGAAACTTTCAGGTATGTGGAGTGTAATAATTGCGTTACTATTTGTCTATAGTAAAGGTTGTAACATGATAGGGCTGGAATCTCTTCAACCCTATAGAAACCAAAAGATTATACAGATTTTCAACTTATTTACATTTGAATATTTCTCCCCTACCCATCAATCGAAAGCATTATAGTACAACTTTTGTTAAAAAATTGGTACTCTTGCATTATCCGGGGCCTTTCTAAAAAGTCAAGTTTGGTTAATATGCTAATGAAATAAAATAAAATAGGATGAATATATAATAGTTTAGAAACAAATTTGGGCTATATATTTGCACATTAGGGGGTGGGGGGTAGGGGGGTTTGCTTAGGGGATTTGTAAAGCATAGCATATATTAAATACGTCACCTAACCTAGGTACCTCCCCCCCCCCTCCCCCTAAACCCAAAAAAACCACAGTCTAAAATCGTATGCGCAATGAAAACCACGCTATCATTGCCTAGTCTATAGCGGTAAACATGTCGAAAACGGGTTTTATCATTGCCTACTCTATAGTAGTTAACCCGAGAGGCCTGCATAATGCAAAGAGTACCAAAAATTGTTGCAAAAATTGTCAAACGTATAAATAGAAAAGCCAAAAATTTGAATTCTTATAGAGAGAAACGGAAAAAGATCTAAAATATTCTTTTATCTTAACCAATGAAAAAGAATAAATGTGAAATACAAACTGTCAGAAATTGTTATTTTATAAATGACAGAAATCTTTATTAAATATATAACATTATTGGCACGTGATGTAACTAAGTAGGACTTTGTTGTAATAGTATTTTTCTTGACAAAGGCACCACGATATATAGGTACTGTACCGTGTCCTATCTTTCCCTTGTTACGTTTCCCTCTATATTTTTTGTAATAGTATTCTTGGACAATCCTTTATTTTTTTTTTTTTCCTTTTTTTGTTTGATTTGGATTTACGTCCAAAATCATTGCTTGTAAAATGACATTCAACAAAAATTCGTAGGATAGTGTTAAAAACCGTGACGAACAGTAAGCAAAACTAATCACCTAAATTTTGCAACTCCTTTGGTAAATAAAACATTGAAATCAACAAGGTTAATGTAGTTTACTAATTACCATATAATGCAAAATCTAATTCAACGCCTCCTAGCGTAGTTGCTTATTCGTACAGGTGAAATCAATGCCGGAGAAATCGTACGGAGGCTTTAATAATATTTTTTTTTTTTTTTTTTTTTTTTTTTTTTTTTTTTTTTGTTACAACAAAGATAAAATCCTTGAAAATAAAAATTTGTTGCTGATGTTACAAATCGATGCAATCTTATGTTTTTTTGAAGATATTTTTTCTACGTCAAGATGATCGTGGCTTTGCCAACATATAACGTTAAAAAAAATTTTTATATAAAAAATTTAAAATTAAAATTAGAAGTTAATATCGAACATCTGGGTATTTTTTGGGGTGGGGGGGGAGGGGAGGGTGGGATTTTAAACTAAACAAGAGACACTTCATGCTTTCAGTTTTGTACAAAGGGCGATACCTCAAGAACGGCTAAGGGTACTACGTTGAAATTGTCACGACATGTTCACTGGGAAATTGAAGTAAATCAAAATAGCTATTTTCAAATTGTTTAATTTCTTTTGTGGGGGGGGGGTCCTTCAGGATCTGTACACTTCTACCCTGATAGATAAAATAATCGTTTCGTTGTATTTTATTGAAAAAAGGGCTTGTTTTCTGTAATTTAGAGTTTTCTGCTATTTATAAATTTTTTGATATACTGAGTCATTAAAATAAAGAATTTGTTTTTTTTCGTTTCACGTTTTTTTTCGAAAATTTTCCAAAAAATTCTGGTTAAATAGTCATTTTATTCCTGATTAGTTTCAAATCCTTTTAAAAAAAAAAAACTCATATGAATTTACTATGATTTATTTTCGAAAAGCTAAATGTGCTCTCTGGCGATTAGGACGTTTTTATCAGAAAGAAAGCATGTTTTTACTATCTAAGAAAAAATCTAGAACCTTGATTTGTTAATGTGAAAATGTTTCACAACATTTGAATTTATCAAATCATACTTATTTGGCTTTTGAGCTGCCTTGATCATGAAGGAGGTGCTCCAGAGACACAATTTGCTATAGGGCAGGGGGGACTGCCCCTCCAGACCAAAGCTTGACCCTCTCTCAGACCTCAGTTTGTCCTAAAACCTCAGTTTGTCCCCCCCTCTCAGCTGAAATTTTAGTTTCTGCAAAATATCAAAAATTTTTTTATCATGTCAAACCTAAAATAAGCCTGCATAATTCAAGGATTCCAGATAAACAGGTCAGTTTTGTTTTTGTAGTAGCCTAAAATCTTTGTCTGATTTTGGCTTTTTGAATGACAATTTTGTCCAAGTCTTGATTGGAAAATTTTCGGTTTACCATTAAAATTTTGAGATAAACTTTGATATTATGGGAAATTTTTTATACTGTTTTATTAAAATCTAAAGACCAAGTGATAAGTTCATTGAATGTTAATAGAGTATTGTAACCGAAATTAAATATTTGACAAAGTTTCTTACTCGTATTCTTATATAGTCTTTGACAATCCTTGTTTGATTATCGCTTCTCGATCAAAGTGTAGTATCTGTTCTTATCAGCTTAATACCTGATACGGTCCCCTACATGGGGCCCAGAATATTAAACTGATTTTTGGAAACCGGAGGGATGTCGGGGCTTTGCCCCCTTTACGCGTTGGCCTGGTATTGCAGTACCTCCGGGATCGGTGCTCCTCCAGTCTCGAGGGAATTAAAGTTCGTGAACGTTAAACACTGACGTCTTATGCGCCTCCTTATACATTGTAGAAACCATATTTGTAGTTTCCTAGCCGTGAATATATTGAATATATATTTTTTTTTTGTTCCGAAAAACTGTTAATAATTTACAAAATTTAATGGTGAAGAAGCCAATGACCACTCGCCATAATTAAATTAAAATCCCCAACCTGGATTGAAGTCCCCATGCACCTGTTTTCGAAAATAGTATGCAATTATTAAATGCTGAAATTTAATTTGAACCAAGATTCGAAGAGAATTGCTGAAGTGATTGTTTTTGGCCTCAGAGGGCTTGGTTCTGTGGTGAGTTGTTAGTAGTAGTTAATAATGACTAAAGCCCCCTTTTGTTGTTAAAGAGAAGAACGGCCACTGGGTTCTCAGAAATAAAAGTTTCGACTTTCATCAGTCATATTGATAACAGAGTGAGAAACCCTGATTTTCTTTTCTCAAATAGGTAAACTTGCATTCAAAGGATTAAGATGTTTCTATATGAAAATGAAATGGGGCATTTCTATTTTCAAAAATAATTTAGAGACTTGATTCATTAATGTGAAAAAGTTTTGTAAACTGCATCTGGCTAATAAATTGGAGCTTCTGAGTGGCATTCAAAGCAACGGGATTTATGTCGAAAGATATTAGTAAAATGTTAGATTTCACTTAATATACTTACCTGGCTGGGGAGCTGCCTTAATCATGAAGGAGGCGCTCCCAGGGTGAGGGCTTTCAGTTGCACTTCGGATTGGCTGACCCCTGTGATTACCCCATATGGGGATAACTCAATAGTGTAATTTTTAGTAGTGGGGGATTGCGTTCGCGCGGACCCCTGTCCACACTCTGTAAAGTTTCTGTTTTTGAGCCTCTTTAGTATGTGACATAATTATCAGTTGTAAGGAAAAGCACACAATTTGATATTGTTAAGACAGTAATGGTACATGTAAAATTGATCATTGGGCCCGTTTGAAAAAATGAATTTCTTGATAAACTTACATGTTTGAAATGTTACGGAAGAATTGTGCCTAAAATCCCAAGCATATGAGAGGGTTGGGGCGTATGCTCTATAGATTCCTAATGCATTTTGTTTTCGAAAATACTCTGTAATTATTAAATACTGATTTTTTAATGAACTAGGAGTCGAATCAAAATTGCTGAAATTTAGATTAAGTCACAAAGGCTAGTCTTAAAAAAGTGAAATGCCCTTGGTCCCCCCACATTTCATCAAGTCAATTGCGTTGGCAACATATCAAACTAAAAATTGCTTCACTACCGCCAAGCTTCTTGGAATCTTTAAATAGGGGGGGGGGAGGACTTTGGCGACAGCCATCGATCGACCACTCAGTTACATTACAATTATTTTTGAGCCTGATTACTGAATATTTATGTTATTTTCTGTGGATGTAGTTTTTGTACCATGTCATTAAAGTTGCCCATGAATTGCTGCTCATTGAATATGTTTTCTCATCATATGATTTTTTTGCCCATATTTACTTTGATTGAACATTGAATTCCTTATTACTTTCGAACCTTGTTAAAAAAAACAATAAGGATTTACTAGGATTTTATTTTTATATACTCAAGTCATCTCTATCTATTTTCATAGCTCTGGCCTCTCCTCATATCGAGTTAATCTTTCGCCTTTTACTAAAGATTACCGTGGGGAGGGGCACTTGATGAGTCTTAACGAATTTTTGAATGCCGAAAGGCAGACTAGCCTATACTCTTGCTGCATGTTCTAATATTCCAAGATCACTTATCTGACAAGCCCGATTACTTACCCTTAGCGTTTGACGAGACGTAAATGACATGAGCGGTCAGTAGGACTACTACTTGATCAAACGGTCTTGATTATTGGTCAGACAAGTAACCTGGAGAATGGAGGATAATTGAAGTCATCTACATGAACAAAAATTCAATCTTTTCAAAAATGAAAAAAAATTGTTAAATTATGGGCAGATAGCAAAAAGGGACAGTAATTGTGAAATGTGGCACACCTTCCTCTTCTTTAGGGGTTTCTAAATAAGCTATGTTTATAGTGAAGTAGACATGATTAGTGTTGTTATTCGCCTAGTTGCATGCAGCTTTTCAGTGCTAAGTATTTGTTGTTATCTTTTACAGATTACACCCGGGGAGGCTAATTTTAAGCGGGTAAGGAAGATGCTCCAAGGCACTCTTGGCTCGGTGCAATAACGAACCAAGTCCTTGGCGCTCTTGAGTCCCCATTCTCTTAGGACCTTCATTTCTCATTCTTTGTCTAGTAACAGTATATCCATTTCCAGTTTCGGAGGTTTTTTTCTAAAATGAAATGAGATAAATGAAATGAAATAAAATTGGATGAATATATAATAGTTTAGAAACAAATTTGGGCTATATATTTGCAACATTAGGGAGGGTGGGGGGGCGTTAAAGCACAGCTACATTAAAATACGTAAACCTAACCTAGGTACCTTTCTCCCTCCTAAACCCCCCCAAAAATAATCGTTTAAATATTGAGAAATCACGCTTTGGCATCAATTTATCTAGCAAATCACCCGTTGTCTGCTAATGAAATAGCAGTTTGACGGGTTTCGTGACTGGTTTCTTTGATATAGTATATAGCGATGCCTGCATAATGCACAGTACCCCGTAATTATTTAGGCTAAAAAGTAAAGGGCAAAGCATGGCTCAAGAAATCTGAACAAAACTAGCACAAGTCCATACAGAATATTACTCCATAAGACATTGATCTTCTGCACTTGAAAAATCAAAGATACTACCGTCTTGGAATGCGGCTTCCCTCGTACTACTTTTTTTCTACTAAGTCTTTCAAGCTCAAGTCCATCTTATTAGGACTTTTTGTTTCATTTTCTATTGCTTTTCTACGGTTCAAAGCTTAGGGCTTCTTTAGTAAGTTTGTACTTCAAATTCTACTATAAAACTGGAATTATACTTGAAGGCCATCTATTTTTCAATTCAGTGTTCTGGGCTACATTGTTAGTAAAACAAGATGGAATTATAAAATTAATCTAGTAAATGACAAACAGAAAGGATAAATACTAATAAAAATAAAGTAAGTAATCATTTACCTGATGAAGTCTTACTGTATTGTTTCTGTGTATTTGCTCGGGTGATTAAAAATTAAGCTTTTGTGTCCATCTTTGGAGGCAAATTTAATAATGTTTTTCATAATATAAGTTGTATTATTACCAAGTAGCATGAGTGAATACCAGCAGCTTCAATGGGGGGGGGGGGTATTTTTCTGAAAGATTTAGTTCTCACTCCCCCTTCCAGATTCAAGAAAGTCTTTTTGTGGATTATTGTTGAAAAGGGCTTGTTTTTTTTTTGTATTTTGTTCAAGAAATCGGAAAAAAACAACGAACTTTCCTCCCTGGATTATAAAGAATACTCTTCCCATCCCTAGGGCCGTGTCCAAAATTTCTCTTTGGAGGAGGGTGTGTATAAAATGGTAAAAAAAAAAAAAAAAATCTCATCGAAAATTTGTTTAAATGCATTGCGTTTTGTTTTAAACGTATCAGACAAAAATATTGGGGGGGGGGGGACTAGATATTACCTAGCCTCTATAAATTTTCGTGAATTGACACCATTGATCGTCACCAGTGGTGTCGTTGGGGAAGAGGGGACATTTTGTCTTGTAATATTTGCTCGGCTCATTTGAATCCAGTTTTTGTGGTTATGTTTTTTGAGCAAAATTAATAACATCACAACATAACTTGCATTATTGTCTAGTAGGATATATCAGCGTAAATGGCTTTTACGTTGGAAATTGAACTAAATCAAAAATATACTATTTGCATCCAAGGTTGTCAAAAGTGTGTATATGTGATATTTACGGAAAAGTTAAGGAAGTTAATTTGAAACTTTCAGGGTATGTGGGAGTGTAATAGTTGCGTACTATTTTGTCTATAGTAAAGGTTAGTAACATGATAGGGGCTGGAATCTCTTCAACTCTATAGAAACCAAAAGATTATGCAGATTTTCACTTATTTATATTTGAATATTTTTCCCCTACCCATCAATCGAAAGCATTATAGTACAACTTTTGTTAAAAAAAATTGGGTACTCTTTGCATTATGCGGGCCTTTCTAAAAAGTCAAGTTTGGTTAATGCTAAAGAAATAAAATAAAATAGGATGAATATATAATAGTTTAGAAACAAATTTGGGATATATATTTGCACATTAGGGGGTGGGGGTAGGGGGGTTTGGCTTTGGGGTTTGTAAAGCATAGCTATATATTAAATACGTCACCTAACCTAGGTACATCACCCCCCCCCCCTAAACCCAAAAAACCACAGTCTAAAATCGTAACTGGCTTCGTGCGCAATGAAAACCACGCTATCATTGCCTAGTCTATAGCGGTAAACACATGTCGAAAACGCGTTTTTATCATGCCTACTCTATAGTAGTTAACCCGAGAGGCCTGCATAATGCAAGAGTACCAAAAATTTTTGCAAAATTTGTCAAACATATAAATAGAAAGCCAAAATTTGAATTCTTATAGAGAGAAACGGAAAAGATCTAAAATATTCTTTTCTTAACCAATGAAAAAGAATATGTGAAATACAAACTGTCAGAAATTGTTATTTTATAAATGACAGAAATCTTTATTAAATATATAAACATTATTTGGCACGTGATGTAACTAAGTAGGACTTTTGTAATAGTATTTCTTGACAAAGGCACCAGGATATATAGGTACTGTACCGTGTCCTATCTTTCCCTTGTTACGTTTCCCCTATATTTGGGACAATCCTTTTTTATTTGGATTGTCCCAAATCATTGCTTGTATTCAACAAATTTCGTAGGATAGTGTTAAACCGTGACGAACAGTAAGCAAAACTAATCACCTAAATGTTGCAACTCCTTTGGTAATAAAAACATTGAAATCAACAAGGTTACTGTAGCTTACTAATTACCATATAATGCAAAATCTAATTCAACGCCTCCTAGCGCAGTTGCTTATTCGTACAGTGAAATCAATGCCGGAGAAATCGTATGGAGGCTTTAATAATTTTTTTTTTTTTTTTTTTTTTTTTTTTTTTTTTTTGTTTCAACAAAGATAAAAATCCTTGAAAATAAAAATTTGTTGCTGATGTTACAAATCGATGCAATCTTATGTTTTGAAGGATATTTTTTCTACGTCAAGATGATCGGGGCTTTGCCAACATATAACGTTAACAAAATTTTTAATACTAAAAATTTAAAATTAAAATTAGAAGTTAATATCGAATATCTGGGTATTTTTTTGGGGTGGGGGGGAGGGGGGAGGGATTTTAAACTAAACAAGATACACTTCATGCTTTCAGTTTTGTACAAAGGGCGATACCTCAAGAACGGCCTAAGGGTACTTACGTTGAAATTGTCACGACATGTTCAATGGGAAATTGAACTAAATCAAAATAAGCTATTTTCAAATTGTTTAATTTTCTTTTGTGGGGGGGGGGGTCCTTCAGGATCTGTACACTTCTACCCTGATAGATAAAATATCGTTTCGTTGTATTTTATTGAAAAAAGGGCTGTTTTCTGTAATTTAGAGTTTTACTTTCATGCTATTTATAAATTTTTGATATACTGAGTCATTAAAACAAAGAAATATGTTTTTCGTTTTCCAAGAAATCACGTTTTTCTGAAAATTTTCCAAAATTTCTGGTAAATAGTCATTTTATTCCTGATTAGTTTCAAATCCTGTTAAAAAAAAAAAAAACTCATATGAATTTACTATGATTTATTTTCGAAAAGCTAAATGTGCTCTCTGGCGATTAGGACGTTTTTATCACAAAGAAAGCATGTTTTTACTATCTAAAAAAAAATCTAGAACCTTGATTTGTTAATGTGAAAATGTTTTCACACACATTTGAATTTATCAAATCATACTTATTTGGCTTTTGAGCTGCCTTGATCATGAAGGAGGTGCTCCAGAGACACAATTTGCTATAGGGCAGGGGGACTGCCCCTGCTCCAGACAAAGCTTGACCCCCTCTCAGACCTCAGTTTGTCCTAAAAACCTCAGTTTGTCCCCCACCTCAGCTGAAATTTAGTTTCTGCAAAATATGCATGTCAAACCTAAAATAAGCCTGCATAATTCAAGGATCCAGATAAACAAGGTCAGTTTGTGTGTTTGTAGTAGCCTAAATCTTTGTCTGATTTGGATTTTTTGAATGTTAATTTTTGTCCAAGTCTTGATGGAAAATTTTCCGTTTACCATTAAATTTGAGATGATAAACTTGATATTATGGAAATGTTTTATACTGTTTATTAAAATCTAAAGACAAAGTGACAAGTTCATTGAATGTTATTAGAGTATTGTAACCGAAATTAATATTTGACAAAGTTTATCTTACTCGTATTCTTATATAGTCTTTGACAATCCTTGTTTGATTATCGCTTCTCGATCAAAGTGTAGTATCTGTTTTATCAGCTTAATACCTGATACGGTCCCTACATGGGGCCCAGAATATTAAACTGATTTTTGGAAACCGGAGGGATGTCGGGGCTTTTTTTTTTTGCCCTTTTTTTTTACGCGTTGGCCTGGTATTGCAGTACCTCCGGGATCGGCGGCATGCTCCAATCTCGAGGGGAAATCAAAGTTCATGAACGTTAAACACTGACGTCTTATGCGCCTCCTTATACATTGTAGAAACCATATCTGTAGTTTCCTAGCCGTTGAATATATGAATATATATTATTTTTTTTTTGTTCCGAAAAAAACTGTTAATAATTTACAAAATTTAATGGTGAACCGGAAGCCAATGACCACTCGCCATAATTTAAACTAAAATCCCCAACCTGGATTGAAGTCCCCATGCATCTTTTTCGAAAATAGTATGCAATTATTAAATGCTGAAATTTAATTTGAACCAAGATCGAAAAGAATTGCTGAAGTGATTGTTTTTGGCCTCAGAGGGCTTGGTTTTGCGGTGAGTTGTTAGTAGTAGTAATAATGACTAAAGCCCCTTTTGTTGTTAACGAGAAGAACAAGAACGGCCACTGGGTTCTCAGAAATAAAAGTTTCGACTTTTCAGTCATATTGATAACAGAGTGAGAAAACCCCTGATTTTCTTTTCTTCAAATAGGTAAACTTGCATTCAAAGGATTAAGATGTTTCTATATGAAAATGAAATGGGGCATTTTATTTTCAAAAATAATTTAGAGACTTGATTCATTAAGGTGTGAAAAAACATGTTTTGTAAAACCTGCATCTGGCTAATAAATTGAGCTTCTGAGTGGCATTCAAAGCAACGGGATTTATGTCGAAAGATATTAGTAAAATGTTTTCACTTAATATACTTACCTGGCTGGGGAGCTGCCTTAATCATGCAAGGAGGCGATCCCAGGGTGAGGCCTTTTCCGTTGCACTTCGATTCGCTGACCCCTGTGATTACCCCATATGGGGATAACTCAATAGTGTAATTTTTAGTAGTGGGGGATTGCGTTTTCGCGCGGACCCCTGTCCACACTCTGTAAAAGTTCTGTTTTTGGAGCCTCTTTAGTATGTGACATAATTATCAGTTGTAAGGAAAAGCACACATTTGATATTGTTAAGACAGTAATGGTACATGTAAATTGATCATTGGGCCCTTTTGAAAAAAATGAATTTTCTTGATAAACTTACATGTTGAAATGTTACGGAAGAACATGTGCCTAAAATCCCAAGCATATGAGAGGGTTGGGCGGTATGCTCTATAGATTCCTAATGCATTTTGTTTTCGAAAATACTCTGTAATTATTAAATACTGATTTTTAAATTGAACTAGGAGGGATGCGAATCAAATTGCTGAAATTTAGATTAAGTCACAAAGGCTAGTCTTAAAAAAAGTGAAATGCCCTTGGTCCCGCCCCCCCCCCCCAAATTTCATCAAGTCAATTGCGTGGCAACATATCAAACTAAAAATTTTCTTCACTACCGCCAAGCTTCTTGGAATCTTTAAATAGGGGGGGGGGACTTTGGCGACAGCCATCGATCGACACCAATCAGTGACATTACAATTATTTTTTTGAGCCTGATACTGAATATTTATGTTATTTTACTGGGATTGTAGTTTTAGTACCATGTCATTAAAGTTGCCCCATGAATTGCTGCTCATTGAATGTTTTCTCATCATATGATTTTTTTGCCCATATTTACTGATTGAACAATTGAATTCCTATATTACTTCGAACCTTGTTAAAAAAAAACAATAAGGATTTACTAGGATTTATTTTTATAATCAAGTCATCTCTATCTATTTTCATAGCTCTGGCCTCTCCTCATATCGAGTTTAATCTTTGCCGATTTACTAAAGATTACCGTGGGGAGGGGCACTTGATGAGTCTTAACGAATTTTTGAATGCCGAAAGGCAGACTAGCCTATACCTTGCTGCATGTTCTAATATTCCAAGATCACTTATCTGACAAGCCGATTATTACCCTTAGCGTTTGACGAGACGTAAATGACATGAGCGGTCAGTAGGACTATTACTTGATCAAACGGTCCTTGATATGGTCAGACAAGTAACCCTGGAGAATGGCAGGATATTGAAGTCATACATGAACAAAAAATTCAATCTTTTCAAAAATGAAAAAAAATTGTTTAAATTATGGGCAGATAGCAAAAAGGGAACAGTAATTGTGAAATGTGGCACAACTTCCAGGGGTTTCTAAATAAGCTATGTTTATAGTGAAGTAGACATGATTAGTGTTGTTATTCGCCTAGTTTGCATGCAGCTTTTCAGTGCTAAGTATTTGTTGTTATCTTTTACAGATTACACCCGGGGGAGGCTAATTTTAAGCGGGTTTAAGGACTGCTCCAAGGCACTCTTGGCTCGGTGCAATAACGAACCAAATGTCCTTGGCGCTCTTGAGTCCCCATTCTCTTAGGACCTTCATTCTCCTTTGTCTATAACAGTGATATCCATTCCAGTTTCGGAGGTTTTTTTAAATGAAATGAGATAAATGAAATGAAATAAAATTGGATGACTATATAATAGTTTTAGAAACAAATTTGGGCTATTATATTTGCACATTAGGGAGGGTTGGGGGGTAAAGCACAGCATACATTAAATACGTAAACCCTAACCTAGGTACCTTTCTCCCTCCTAAACCCCCCCAAAAAACCAATCGTTTAAAATATGAGAAAATCACGCTTTGGCATCAATTTATCTAGCAAATCACCCGTTGTCTGCTAATGAAATAGCAGTTTGACGGGTTTCGTGACTGGTTTCTTTGATATAGTATATAGCGATGCCTGCATAATGCACCAGTACCCCGTAATTTATTTAGGCTAAAAAGTAAAGGGCAAAGCATGGCTCAAGAAAATCTGAACAAAATTAGCACAAGTCCATTCAGGAACTATTATGACTCCATAAGAATAATTACAAAGATTGATCTTCTGCACTTGAAAAATTCAAAAGATAACTACCGTCTTGGAATGGCGGCTTCCCTCGTACTACTTTTTTTCTACTATGTCTTTCAAGCTCAAGTCCATCTTAAAGGACTTTTGTTTCATTTTTCTATTGCTTTTCTACGGTTCAAAGCTTAGGGTTCTTTAGTAAGTTTGTACTCAAATTCTACTATAAAACTGGAATTATACTTGAAGGCCATCTATCCCTTTTCAATTCAGTGTTCTGGCTACATTGTTAGTAACAAGATGGATTATAAAATTAATCTAGTAAATGACAAACAGAAAGGATAAATACTAATAAAAATAAAGTAAAACGTAATCATTTACCTGATGAAGTCTTACTGTATTGTTTCTGTGTATTTTGCTCGGGTGATTAAAAATTAAGCTTTGTGTCCATCTTGGGAGCAAATTTAAATAATGTCATAAATGATAAGTTGTATATGGTTACCAAGTAGCATGAGTGAATACCAAGCAGCTTCAATGGGGGGGGGGTATTTTTATGTCTGAAAGATTTAGTTCTCACTCCCCCTTCCAGATTCAAGAAAGTCTTTTGGTGGGATTATTGTTGAAAAGGGGCTTGTTTTTTTTTTGTATTCTGTTCAAGAAATCGGAAAAAAAACAACGAACTTTCCCTCCTGGATTATAAAGAATACTCTTCCCATACCCTAGGGCCGTGTCCAAAATTTTCTCTTTTTCAGAGGAGGGGTGTATAAAATGGTAAAAAAAAACTCATCGAAAATTCGTGTTTAAATGCATTGCGTTTTGTTTTAACGTAAAATCAGACAAAAATTGGGGGGGGGGGACTAGATAGTTACCTAGCCTCTATAATTTTCCGTGAATTTGACAACCATTGATCGTCCACCAGTGGTGTCGTTGGGGAAGAGGGGACATTTTTAACTAAACTTGTAATAATTTGAGCTCGGAAAAAGCATTTGAATCCAGTTTTTGTGTTTTATGTTTTTTGAGCAAATTTAATAACATCAACAAAATAACTTTGCATTATTGTCTAGTAGGATATATCAGCGTAAATGGCTTTTACGTTGGAAATTGAACTAAATCAAAAATATACTAAGCAATTGCATCCAAGGTTGTCAAAAGTGTGTATATGTGATATTTACGGAAAAGTTTAAGGAAGTTAATTTGAAACTTTCAGGGTATGTGGAGTGTAATAGTTGCGTACTATTTGTCTATAGTAAAGGTTGTAACATGATAGGGGCTGGAATCTCTTCAACTCTATAGAAACCAAAAGATTATGCAGAAAATTTTCACACTATTGGTAATTTGAATATTTTTCCCCCTACCATACAATCGGAAAGCATTATAGTACAACTTTTGTTAAAAAATTGGGCAACTCTTGACATTATGCGGGCCTTTCTAAAAAGTCAAGTTTGGTTAGTGCTAATGAAATAAAAATAAAATAACTAGGATGATATATAATAGTTAGAAAACAAATTTGGGATATATATTTGCACATTAGGGGGTGGGGGGTAGGGGGGTTTTGCTTTGGGGTTTGTAAAGCATAGTATATATTAAATACGGTCACCTAACCTAGGTAACCGCACCCCCCCCTAAACCCAAAAAAACCACAATCGTCTAAAATCGTGTGTGCGCATGAAAACCACGCTAATCATTGGGCTTAAAAGTCTATAGCGGTAAACATGTCGAAAACGCGTTTTATCATTGCCTACTCTAATAGTAGTTAACCGAGAGGCCTGCATAATGCAAGAGTACCAAAAATTGTTGCAAAATTTGTCAAACATATAAATAGAAAGCCAAAACTGTTTGAATTCTTATAGAGAGAAACGGAAAAGATCTAAAATATTCTTTTCTTAACCAATGAAAAAGAATATGTGAAATACAAAGTGTCAGAAATTGTTATTTATAAATGACAGAAAACACTTTATTAAATATATAAACATTATTTGGCACGTGATGTAACTAAGTAGGGCTTTTGTAATAGTATTTCTTGACAAAGGGCACAACGATATATAGGTACTGTACCGTGTCCTATCTTTCCCTTGTTAAGTTTCCCCTATATTTGGGACAATCCTTTTTTATTTGGAAAGTGTCCAAAATCATTGCTTGTATTAAACAAAATTTCGTAGGATAGTGTTAAAACCGTGACGAACAAGTAGGCAAAAACTAATCACGACTAAGTTTGAAACTCCTTTGGTAAAATAAAACATTGAATCAACAAGGTTTAATGTAGCTTACTAATTACCATAATATTGAAAATCTAAGTTCAACGCCTCCTAGGCGCAGTTGCTTATTCCGTACAGTGAAAAATATCAATGCCCGGAGAAAAATCGATTATGGAGGCTTTAATAATTTTTTTTGCTGTTTTTCTTTTTTTTTTTTTTTTTGGGTATACTTTGTTTCAACCAACATAAAATCCTTGAAAATAAAATTTGTTGCTGAACAAGTTACAAATCGATGCCAAATCACAAACACTTATGTTTTTGAAGATATTTTTTTCTACGTCGTAAAGATGATCGTGGCTTTGCCAACATATAACGTTTAAACAAAATTTTAATATAAAATTTAAAATTAAAAATTAGAATTGTTAATAATCGAATATCTGGGTATTTTTTAGGGGTGGGGAGGGGAGGGGGGATGGATTTTAAACTAACAAAAGATACACTTCATGCTTTCAGTTTTGTACAAAGGGCGATACCTCAAGAACGGCTAAGGGTACTACTAGTTGAAATTGTCACGACAAGTTCAATGGGAAATTGAACTAAATCAAATAAGCTATTTTCAAATTGTTGTTAATTTTCTTTGTGGGGGGGGGGGGGGGTTTGTCCTTCAGGATCTGACACTTCTACCTCTGATAGATAAAATATCGTTTCGTTGTATTTTATTGAAAAAGGGCTTGTTTTTCTGTAAGTTTTAGAGTTTTCCGCATTTATAAATTTTTCCAGATATACTGGAGTCATTAAAACAAAGAATATGTTTTTCGTTTCACGTTTTTTGAAAATTTTCAAATTCATTTTTTCCACATTAGTAAAATGTCATTTTATTTTCTGATTAGTTTCAAAATCCTGTAAAAAAAAAAAAAAAAAACTCATATGAATTTACTATGATTTTTATTTTTTTAGAAAAGCCTAAATGTGCTCTCAGGCGATTAGGACGTTTTTATCAGAAAGAAAGCATGTTTTTACTATCTAAAAAAAAAAATCTAGAACCTTGATTTGTTAATGTGAAAATGTTTCACAACATTTGAATTTATCAAATCATACTTATTTGGCTTTGAGCTGCCTTGATCATGAAGGAGTGCTCCAGAGACACAATTTGCTATATAGGGCAGGGGGGACTGCCCCTCTCCAGACCAAAGATTGACCCCTCATCAGACCTCAGTTTGTCCTAAAACCTCACCCCCCCCCCCTCAGCTGAAATTTAGTTTCTGCAAAATATCATGTCAAACCTAAAAATAAGCCTGCATAATTCAAGGATCCAGATAAACAGGTCAGTTTTGTTTTTTTAGTAGCCTAAATCTTTGTCTGATTTTGGCTTTTTGAATGACAATTTTGTCCAAGTCTTGATTGGAAAATTTTACCGTTTACCATTAAAATTTTGAGATAAACTTTGATATATATGGGAAATGTTTTTATACTGTTTATTAAAATCTAAAGACAAAGTGTGACAAGTTCATTGAATGTTATTAGAGTATTGTAACCGAATTAAAATATTTGACAAAGTTTCTTACTCGTATTCTTATATAGTCTTTGACAATCCTTGTTTGATTATCGCTTCTCGATCCAAGTTTTGTAGTATCTGTTCTAGATCTATCAGCTTAATACCTTGATACGGTCCCTACATGGGGCCCCAGAATATTAAACTGATTTTGGAAACCGGAGGGATGATGTCGGGGCTTTGCCCCCTTTGCCTTTACGGCGTTGGCCTGGTAATTGCAGTACTCTCCGGGATCGGGATCGGTGCTGCTCAGTCTCGAGGGGGGAATCAAAGTTCATGAAAGTTAAACACTGACGAGTCTTATGCGCCTCCTTATACATTGTAGGAACCATATCTGTAGTTTCCTAGCCGTTGAATATATTGAATATATATTTTTTTTTTTTTCTTGTTCGAAAAACTGTTAATAATTTACAAAATTTAATGGTGTGAAGAAGCAATGACCACTCGCCATAATTAAACTAAAAAATCCCCAACCTGGATTGAAAGGTCCACCATGCATCTTTTTCGAAAAAAATAGTATGCAATTATTAAATGAGCTGAAATTTTAATTTGAACCAAGATTCGAAGAGAATTGCTGAAGTGATGTTTTTGTGGCCTCAGAGGGCTTGGTTCTGCGGTGAGTTGTAGTTAGTAGTATGATAATAATGACTCCTAAAGCCCCCTTTTGTTGTTAACGAGAAGAACGGCCCATGGGTTCTCAGAAATAAAAGTTTCGGACTTTTCAGTCATATTGATAACAGAGTGGAGAAAACCCCTGATTTTCGTTTTCTCAAATAGGTAACTTGCATTCAAAGGATTAAGATGTTCTATATGAAAATGAAATGGGGCATTTCTATTTTCAAAAATAATTTAGAGACTTGATTCATTAATAGTGAAAAAGTTTTGTAAACCTGCATCTGGCTAATAAATTGGAGCTTCTGAGTGGCATTCAAAAGCAACGGGATTTATGTCGAACAGATATATAGTAAAATGTTTTCACTTAATATGCTTACCTGGCTGGGGAGCTGCCTAATCATGAAGGAGGCGATCCCACGGTGAGGCCTTTCCGTTGCACCTTCGGATTGTGCTGACCCCTGTGATTACCGCATATGGGGATAACTCAATAGTGTCATTTTTTAGTAGTGGGGGATTGCGTTCGCGCGCGACCACCTGTCCAACACTCTGTAAAGTTCTGTCTTTTGCGCCTCTTTAGTATGTGACATAATTATCAGTTGTAAGGAAAAGCACACAATTTGATGTATTGTTAAGACAGTAATTGGGTACATGTAAAAAATTGATCATTGGCCCTTTTTGAAAAAAGATGATTTCTTGATAAACTTACATGTTTGAAATGTTACGGAACAGAATTGTGCCTTAAAATCCCAAGCATATGAGAGGGTTGGGCGTATACTCTATAGATTCCTAATGCATTTTGTTTTCGAAAAATACTCTGTAATTATTAAATACTGATTTTTAAATTGAACTAGGAATCGAATACAATTGCTGAAATTTAGATTAAGTCACAAAGGCTAGTCTTAAAAAAGTGAAACTGCCTCCCACTTGTTCCCCCCACATTTTCATCAAGTCAATTGCGTTGGCAACATATCAAACTAAAAATTGCTTCACTACCGCCAAGCTTCTTGGAATCTTTAAATAGGGGGGGGGGGACTTTGGCGACAGCCATTCGATCGACCACTCAGTACATTACAATTATTTTTGAGCCTCGATTACTGAATATTTATGTTATTTTCTGTGGATGTAGTTTTTGTACCATGTCGTTAAAGTTGCCCATGAATTGGCTGCTCATTGAATATGTTTTCTCATCATATGATTTTTTTGCCCATATTTACGTTGATTGAACATTGAATTCCTTATTACTTTCGAACCTTGTTAAAAAAAAACAATAAGGATTTACTAGGATTTATTTTTTATTATACTCAAGTCATCTCTAGCTATTTTCATAGCTCTGGCCTCTCTCATATCGAGTTAAATCTTTCGCCTTTAACTAAAGATTACCGTGGGGGAGGGGCACTTGATGAGTCTTAACGAATTTTTGAATGCCGAAAGGCAGACTAGCCTATACTCTTGCTGCATGAGTTCTAATATTCCAAGATCACTTATCTGACAAGCTGATTACTTAACCCTTTAGCGTTTGACGAACGAGACGTAAATGATCATGAGCACGGTCAGTAGGAACTACTACTTGATCAAACGGTTCTTGGATTACTGGTCAGACAATGTAACCCTGGAGAATGGAGGATAATGGAAGTCATACATGAACAAAAATTCAATCTTTTCAAAAATGAAAAAAAATTGTTAAATTATGGACAGATAGCAAAAAGGGACAGTAATTCTGAAAATGTGGCACACCTTCCAGGGGTTTACTAAATAAGCTATGTTTATAGTGAAGTATGACATGATTAGTGTTGTTATTCGCCTAGTTGCATGCAGCTCTTTCAGTGCTAAGTATTTGTTGTTATCTTTTACAGATTACACCTCGGGGAGGCTAATTTTAGCGGGTAAGGAATGCTCCAAGGCACTCTTGGCTCGGTGCAATAAACGAACCAAGTCCTTGGCGCTCTTGAGTCCCCATTCTCTTAGGACCTTCCATTTCTCCTTTGTCTAGTAACAGTATTTCCATTCCAGATTTAGGAGGTTTTTCTAAAATGAAATGAGATAAATGAAATGAAATAAAATTGGATGAATATATAATAGTTTAGAAACAAATTTGGGCTATATGATGTTTGCAAACATTAGGGAGGGTGGGGGGTAAAGCACAGCATACATTAAATACGTAACCTAACCTAGGTACCTTTCTCCTCCTAAACCCCCCCAAAAAACAATCACGTTTAAATATTGGAGAAATCACGCCTTTGGCATCATTTATCTAGCAAATCACCCGTTGTCTGCTAATGAAAATAGCAGTTTGATCGGGTTTCGTGACTGGTTTCTTTGATTATAGTATATAGCGATGCCTGCATAATGCACCACTAGTTTACCCGTAATTTATTTAGGTTAAAAAGTAAAGGGCAAAGCTATGGCTCAGCAAGAAATCTGAACAAAACTAGCAACAAGTCCATACAGAATATATACTCCATAAGACATTGATTCTTCTGCACTGAAAAATCAAAAGATATACTACCATCTGGAATGCGGCTTCCCTCGTACTACTTTTTTCTACTAAGTCTTTCAAGCTCGAGTCCATCTTATAGGACTTTTGTTCTCATTTTTATGGCTTTTTCTACGTTCAAAGCTTAGGTTCTTTAGTAAGTTTGTACTCAAATTCTACTATAAAACTGGAATTATACTGGAAGGCCATCTATTTTTTCAATTCAGTGTTCTGGCTACATTGTTAGTAACAAGATGGAATTATAAAATTAATCTAGTAAATGACAAACAGAAAGGATAAATACTAATAAAAATAAAGTAAGTAATCATTTACCTGACGAAGTAGTTACTGTATTGTTTCTGTGTATTTTGCTACGGGTGATTAAAATTAAAGCTTATTGTGTCCATCTTTGAGCAAATTTAATAATGTCCATAATATAAGTTGTATTATTTACGCAAGTAGCATGAGTGAATACCAGCAGCTGTCAAGGGGGGGGGGGGGTGTTTTTTCTGAAAGAATTTAGTTCTCACATCCCCCTTCCAGATTCAAGAAGTCTTTTGTGGATTATTGTTGAAAAAGGGGCTTGTTTTTTTTTTTGTATTTTGTTCAAGAAATCGGGAAAAAACAACGAACTTTCCCTCCCTGGATTATAAAGAATACTCTTCCCATCCCTAGGGCCGTGTCCAAAATTTCTCTTTGGAGGAGGGGTGTATAAAATGGTAAAAAAAAACTCATCGAAAATTTGTTTAAATGCATTTCGCGTTTTGTTTTAACGTATCAGACAAAAATATTGGGGGGGGGACTAGATATTACCTAGCCTCTATAATTTTCGTGAATGACACCATGATCGTCACCAGTGGTGTCGTTGGGGAAGAGGGGACATTTTTCTTGTAATATTTGCTCGGCTCATTTTGAATCCAGTTTTTGTGTTTATGTTTTTGAGCAAATTTAAATAACATCACAACATAACTTGCATTATTGTCTAGTAGGATATATCAGCGTAAAATTGGCTTTTACGTTGGAAATTGAACTAAATCAAAATATACTATTTGCATCAAAGGTTGTCAAAAAGTGTGTATATGTGATATTTACGGAAAAGTTAACAGGAAGTCTAATTTGAAAACTTTCAGGTAATGTGGATTGTAATAGTTGCGTACTATTTGTATCTAGTAAAGGTTGTAAATGATAGGGGCTGAACTCTTCAATACTCTATAGAAAAGACCAAAAGATTATTGCAGATTGTCAACTTATTTATATTTTGAATATTTTTCCCCCCTACCATCAATCGAAAGCATTATAGTACAACTTTTGTTAAAAATTTGGTACTCTTGCATTATGCGGGCCTTTCTAAAAAGTCAAGTTTGGTATAATGCTAATGAAATAAAATAAAAAGTAGGAATGACTATATAATAGTTTTAGAAAACACATATGGCTATAGATTTTGCACATTCAGGTGGGTGGGGGGTAAAGGGGGGTTAGCTTTGGGGGTTGTTAAAGCAAGTATTATATATTAAATACGTCACCTAACCTAGGTACCTCCCCCCCACCTTAAACCCCAAAAAAACCACAGTATAAAATCGTAAGTCGTGCGCAATGAAAAACCACGACTTAATCATTGTCCTAGTCTATAGCGGTAAACATTGTGCGAAAAAACGCGTTTTATTCATTGCAACTCTATAGTAGAGGTAACCCGAAAGGTATCATGAAATAATGACCAAGAAGTACCATAAAAATTTGTTGCAAAAATTGTCAAACTATATAAATCAGAAAAAAGCCAAAAATTTGACTTCTTTACAGAGAGAAACGGAAAAAGATCTAAAATATTTCTTTCCTTAACCAATGAAAAAGAATAGCGTGAAATACAAAACTGTCAGAAATTGTTATTTTATAAATGACAGAAATCTTTATTAAATATATAAAATTATTTTGGCACGTGATGTAACGAAGTAGGACCTTTGTAATAAGTATTTCTTGACAAAGGCACCACGATATATAGGTACTGTTACCGTTGTCCTAATCTTTCCCTTGTTACGTGTCCCCACCCCCACCCACCCCCCCCCACCCTATATGGGACAATCCTTTTTTTTATTTGGATTGTCCAAAAATCATTGCCTATGTATTCACCAAAATTCGCCTAGGATAGTGTTCAACCGTGCTAACGAACCAGTAAGCAAAAACTAATCAACCTAAATTTTGCAAACTCCCTTTGGTAATAAAACATTGAAATCAACAAGGTTAATGTAGCTTACTATAATTACCCATATAATGCAAAAATCTAATTTCAAAAGCCACTAGCGCAGTTTGCTATATTCGTTACAGGTGAAAATCAATGCCGGGAGAGAAAAGTATGGAGGCTTTAATAATGTTATTTTTTTTTTTTTTTTTTTTTTTTTTTTTTTTTTTGTTACAAACCAAAGATAGAAACTACCACTTGAAAATAAAATTTGTTCGATGATGTTACAATATCGATGCCACATCTTATGTTTTTGAAGATATTTTTTTCTACGTCAAGATGATCGTGGCTTTGCCAACATAATAACGTTCAACAAAATTTTAATATAAAAATATTTTAAAATTAAAATTAGAAGTTAATATTCGATATATCCTGGTATTTTTTGGGGTGGGGGGGAGGGGGGGGATGGGATTTTAAAACTACAACAAGAGACACTTCATGCTTTCAGGTTCTTGTACAAAGCGGCGCGATTACTCAAAGATACGGCTAAGGGTTACTACGTTTGCAATGTCACGGACATGTTCACTGGGAATTAAACTAAATCAAAATAAGCTATTTTTCAAATTGTAATTAATTTTCTTTTTGTGGGGTGGGGGGTCCGTCAGGATCTGCTATACACTTCTAGGCTGATAGATAAAATACGTTTCGTTCGTACTTTATTGAAAAAAGGGCTTGTTTTTCCGTAAATTTAGAGTATGTGATTGTCTGTATTATAATATTTTTGATATACTGAGTCATTACAACAAAGAATATGTTTTTCGTTTCACGTTTTTTCGAAACCTTTTCCAGAAATTTCTGGTAAAATAGTCATTTTATTCCTGATTAGTTTCAAATCATATTATAAAAAAAAAAACTCATATGAAATATTTACTATGATTTATTTATCGAAAAAGCAAAAGTTGCTTCTCTGGCCGATCATTAGGACCCGTTTTATACAGAGAGAAAAGCATGTTCTTACTATCTAAAAAAAAATCTAGAACCTTCTTTGTTTACATGTGAAATGTTTTCACAAAATTGAATATTATCAAATCATGAATTATTTGGCGGCTTGAGCACCTGCCTTGAATCAATGAAGGGAGGTGCTCCAGAGACACAATTTGCTATAGGGCAGGGGGGGACTGCCCCCCCGACCCAAGAGCTGACCCCCTCTCACAGACCTCAGTTTGTCCTTAAAACCTACAGTTTTGTCCTCCCCCCCCTCATATGACATTTAGTTTCTGCGCAAAAAGATCATGTCAAACCTAAAATAAGCCTGCATAATGCAAGGATCAGATAAAACAGGTTCAGTTTTGTTTTATGGTGCAGTAAGTAGCCTAAATCATTGTCTGATTTTGGCTTTTGTGCAACGACAATTTTAGTCCAAGTCTTGATTGGGAAAATTTTCCGTTTACATAAAAATTTGAGATAAACGTGGCATAATTATGGGAATGTTTCATTACTGTTTATAAAAAAAAACCTAAAGACAAAGTGATAAGTTCATTGAATTTGATTAGAAGTATTGTAAACCGAAATTAAAATACTTATGACACAAAGTTTCTTACTCGTATTCTTATAATAGTCTTTGAGCAATCCTTGTTTGAATAATCGCTTCTCGATCAAAGTGTAGTATATCTGTTCTTTATCAGCCTTAATACATGATACGGTCCCTACATGGGGCCCCAGCAATACTTAACTGATTTTTGGAAACCGCGAGGGATGGTCGGGGGCTTTGCCCCATTACGCTGTTTGGGCCATGGCATTGCAGTACCTCCACGGATCGGTGCTCCAGTTCTCGAGGGAAAATCAAAGTTCATGAACGTTAAACAACTGACGTCTTATGCGCCTCCTTTAATACATCTGTAAGAAACAATATCCTGTAGTTTCCTAGCCGTTGGAATATATTGAATATATTATTTTTGTTTGTTCCGAAAAAACTGTTAATAATTTACAAAATTTTTAATGGTGAAGAAGCCAATGACCACTCGCCATAAATTAAGACTAAAAAATCCCCAACCTGGATTGAAGTCCCCATGCATCTTTTTTCGAAAATAGTATTGCAATCTAATTAAATGCTGAAAATTTTAATTTGAACCAAGATTCGGAAGAGAATTGCTGAAGTGAAGTGTTTTTGGCACAGAGGGGTTGCGTTCTGTGGTGATTTGTTAGTAGTTACACATAAATAATGACTAAAGCCCCTTTTGGTTGTTAACAGAGAAGAACGGACCACTGGGTTCTCAAAGAATTAATAAAAAGTTCGAACTTTTCAGTCATATTGATAACGAGGATAGAGAACAACCCGATGTTTTACTTTGCTCAAATAGGTAAACTAACTGCATCAAAGGATTAAATCGATGTTCTTCTATATTCAAATGAAATGGAGGCATTTCTATTTTCTAAAAAAATAATTTAGAGACTGGGAGTCCATTAATATGATACTTCGATATTCGAGTAAATTCGATATATCGGAAATTCGATATTTATGATCAGTTTTATTCAGATTAACTCTTGGCTCTTGCAAAGTTAAAAAAAAGAGAGACATTGAACATGGTGGGACTACGTTGATCTGTTAGGCCACCGCAACTACACACACCCCAACTCGAGCACGAATTCTGAATCTATAAAATTCATACAACAACCGGTTTATGCTGGTTTGTATTACGGAGAAAAATTAGCTTCGATTCAGTGGAAAACTACATTGTAAGATAGTGTTTAATGAAATATTTATTTGGTTATTTTGGTTTAGTTTAGGTCTAGTGTTAACTTTATTGGCATGCAGCCCCGAACTATACTTTAACTCCCCACCCCACCATCCCCCTTAGTGTGTGCAAAATTATACATCCCAAATATCTATATAGCAGGTTATGGAGTGGATTGTGAATATTTATATCGATGCTATTTTTCTAGTACATATGAAAAAAAGATGATTGCATATCGTAATCTACACGGGCCAAAAAATAATCCTTTCTATCCTTTGGCGTTTCTGTCCTCTAAAAGCGATGAGTCTTTATCCGCAATCTGGCTATCCCTGATTCTGAATGCGTACGCATCATTAATGAGGATTCAAATTATATATATCATTATTATTATTCTGAAGTTATTTAATTATGATATTATTATATCCTATCTATTCCCAAGCCAATAGCGGTTGTTCTCTACCCCGTACCCGTTAGAACCACAATTCTCGAAATGTGTCCCTGGCTGATAGAAAAGTACCAACAATTATAGACTAAAAGTGTACTTGCCCCCAAGCATGCTTGCACAATTTTTTTTTAAACTTTGAAATACATAGAAAATAAAAGCAATACAAACAAAACTTTATCTACAAGAGTGAATAATCATAGCAATCTAAGTACTTGAAATTAATTAATGACGGGCTCAGGGTCAGCGTACATGTATGGGACCTACTGACTACTTCTGGCTATTATCAAACTCAGCAAAGTATGACAATTGTTTTTTCCCATTCATCTGAGCATTTGTTCTAACCTTTCATGTGATTAAATAACAAAAAAATAAATGGAAAAACAGGTTTTTTCAACTGAAAGTAAGGTTCACCATTAAAACTTAAAACGAAAACAGAAATATATTCCGTATATGAGATAGGGATTGCCCGTCCATATGCGTTTTTTTCTAGTATTTTTTTCAAAACCAAGCTTATTATTCTAATGAATAGCCCTGATGTGTTTACAGGAGTTTGTTTTTAAATATTGGGACAATCTTTAAAGGTAGGACGGTAAACTTATCCGCGCACTTACAGTAGATTTCTCTTTTGTTTCATAGTTTCAATGTCGTCTCCCTAGGTTTCCGTTGAAAAAAAAAAATTTCTATTTAATTTTTTGGTTGTTTTTCATTTTAATACCAGGAAATCATCACTACAAAATCCGTACCCTGCTGGAAATTCCCCCCCAGATATTTTCTTATGTGGACAATTCGGCCTAGACATTCTATCTATACGCCTATATTTCATTTGAAAAAAAAAGACTGGTCTTCATTTAATTTTGACACTTGTTTTCAAATCATGCCGGAAAACTCCTTCAACAGGAAATTTTTCAATGAAATCCCATCACTTCCGAATGGGAAAGTTTCTCCCACGAAAAATCCTCTGATGAAGGAATTTCTCCCGCGAAAAAAATTTCCTCCACGGAGGAATATCTCCTCGCAGAAAAAATTTCCGCCAACGAAAGAAATTGCTCACACTGAAAAACTTTCCAGCATGGAAAATTTACCCGTTGGGAAACTCTCCTCCCTACCACAAAAAAAATCTCACAGGCAATTTTAAACCTTCTCTGAAAAATTTACCCCGGAATGATATCCCAAAAACATCTCTAAATGTTCAAAATTGAAACGGCAAAGAGAAAAGTAAAATAAATTTGATATAAGATAGTTCTGGCAAATTCCTCCCGTGGAATATTTCTCATCTATAGTTCATTTTCTAGGAAACTTCACTGACCATAGGAAAATTTCCCCCGTGGAAAATCCCCTTGGCGCAAAAATTTCCCTCCCTAAAACGTACGCTGTTACTTCCAATAAAACAGAAACAAATATATGCTAAACAACAGACAAAATTCCATAACTTATAGCCCTTCCCCGCGGGGCCTGCATGGGGGATCATAACCAATCTCCTCGGAAACATCTTCTACATCAAAATTGAATCTGCAGAGAAAACATTATGGACGAATTTCGTATAAATATAAAAAGCAACAGAGACGTTATGACAAGTTCTCCGTGTAAAAATTCCCCATTGTTTGCTCAAGCCCCACGAAAACTCCGCTGCCCATTCGAAATTCTACCTGTGGAAAATCACCCCACAGGAAAATTCCCCCTCCCCTTAAAAAAGGCCTGTTTCTTGCAAATAAAAATACTATACGTAACACAATAGAGGGCAAATCATAACTTCAAGCCCTTTCCTCAGGTTGCGGGGAGTCAGGTTATCTCGGAGGAACATTTTTTTCGAATCTTTAAATATGGTGAACAAAATGAATATTCAAAATTGGCGAAGGGTTGTGTTCAGGGGAAAAGGGCGTGGGCCAGGGGGGCTATTGGCTCTCCAATATCTCGGGTCACTTTAAAAGGGATAGAACTGTTATTTTCTTGTTCGAGCGAGCACCTTCCAAACATTATTGGGCCTTTGATTGTGCAATCACGTGGCGAAAGAAAGAGGAATAAAAAATAAAACATGCATTCCGTGATTTTATTCGACAAAAAATACAAACTTCTAACATTTACGCTGACGGGCAGGTTAAAATCTTTACAACGTAGGGTTCTATGATATGCTGATCGATTGTACGCTTTTCTTGAAGAGTCTGTGATTTTTGAGGGTTTCTCCCCTTTCCCAAAAATCACCCCAATTTCTAGGTTCGTATCTTTTGATGGGAACACTAAATGAATGAAATCCATATATTTGGATTCAGCATAGCAAGCCAACTATCTTTATATGAGCAAGGCCTATCAGCTTAGAGCATTAATACAGCCAAGGCTTTGGAGGTTCTCAGCAACATTTGGAAGCCTCCTGGACATAAACTAAAACGTATTTTGAGTTGAGAACAGGTAACAAATTATGGATACATAAGTATGCTGTGTATCAGCATGTATGAGGCAATGGATAGATACATCATTGTTCTTCTTTAGACATTTCCCAGGACAATTTTCTAATGTGATCTTTTCTGCAGGACGTTTACTAACACACAGTAGAGAAAAAATTCCTAAAAATAGTCAAATATGTTCAAATATCGTTTTCGAATTACGATATTTTCGTTCGATATTCGATATCGATATTTGCTCCGATATATGATATATCACTATCACGCTACTGAATATCGCCCAACACTACTTTAGTGTCACTTTTTGGACACTTTTTTAAAAGGCATTTTGGGACACCGACACTATTGGGCACATTTTTTTTTTTTTTTTTAGGCAAAAGTCGCACTGTTTTTGCTAAGTAGACTATTTACACAAAAAAGAATTTTTTCAGACAAAAAAAACAGAAGGAAAAACTGTCAATGTGGATAAGCATCGATATCCTTTTTCTGTCAGAAAAGATTCTTATCTTTAATTCCACGCGCGGGCACAGCTGGCAACTATTGGATGCATTAAGTCCCTCCCACCGCTTTTTCTCAAAATCGTCGGATCAAAATTTTGAGGAAAGCCATTAGCAAAAAAGGTAAAATTAACATGCAAATTGTCGTTTAATAATTCGTGTACGGTGAAACCGAAATCAAACACTGCAGTAATCAAAAAAAACGTTCAGAAATTAATAAAAAAAAATAAGTTTTTTTAATTAAAGTAAGGAGCGACATGTTAAACTTTAAAACAAACAGAAATTATCCGTATATGAAAGGGGCGGTCCTTCCTCAACACGCTCGCTTTTACGGCTAAAGTTTGATCTTTGTCGCAAATCTACTTTTTAAAATAATAAACAGTAAGCAACAAAGTAAGCAAACAGTAAGCAAAAACAGAAGTTGCCTTTTAGAAAAAGAAGTGTCAAAATGACACGAAAGTTTCACCTGGTGGCAACCCTGAGATCAAGCAGCTCCCCGCCAGGTAAGTATGTTAGTTAAATTACCACAAATGGAGGTAACTCAAAAGCGTAATTGTTGGTGTGGGGGACTGCGTTCGGCGCGGGACCCCTGTCCACACTCTGAAATGTTCTGTCCTTCGGGCCTCTTTGATAGTCAAATATTATCAATTGTAAGCAAAAAAGCATACAATGATAGATACTGATGCATATTGTTTTTTGAAAATACTCTTTAAATTATAAATACTGATTTTAAATTGAAACTAGAATCGAATCAAATTGCTGCAATTAGATAAAGTCACAAAGGCTAGCTTAACAATGAAATGCCCTGGTCCCCACACATTTCATCAAGAATTGCAGTTTGGCAACATATCAACACTAAAATCCTTCACTACCGCCAAGGGTTCTTGGAATATTTAAATAGGGGGGACTTTGGCTACAGCCATTGATTACCCCTCAGTAATTACAATTATTTTTGAGGCCTGATTAATGAAATATTTATGTTATTTCTGCGGTATGTAGGTTTTGTATGCAAGTCAGTAAAGTTGCATGAGTTGCTGCTCATTCAATATGTTTTTCATCATGTGATTTTTGTTGCCTTGTTACTTGATTGAACAGAATTCCTTTATAGCGTTGTCGAACTTGGTTAAAAAACCGATAAGGATTTACTAGGATTTATGCTATTTACTTCAAGTCACACTTAGCAAATAATACGCTCTGCCTCTCCTCATGTCGATCATCTTTCGCCTTTTCACTAAAGATTACCGTGGGGAGGGGCACTTGGTGTGTTTAACAAATGTTTTGAATGCCGAAAGGCAGACTAGCCTATGCAGATGTAGTATGTTCTAATGTTCAAGATTACTATCTGAAAAGCCACCTTACTTTACCCTTGAGCGATTTGACGAGACGTAAATTGGACATGGAGGTCAGTCGGATTACTACTGAGGACGGAAACGGTCTTCGATTAGTGTAGGAAAAGTACCTGGAAAATGACAGGATAAATTGAAAGTATACATGAACAAAAATTCAAGCTTTTCAAAAATGAAAAAACAATGTGCAATTATGGGCAGATAGCAAAAAGGGACAGTATTGTGACATGTGGCACCCTCCCAGGGGTTTCTAAATAAGCTATGTTTATAGAAAGTAGACATGATTAGTGCTGTTTATTCGACCTAGTTGCATACAGCTTTTTCAGTTGATAAGTTAAAAAACCGAGCTAACTATTTGGTTGTATCTTTGGCAGATACATCCTGAAAGCTAAATTTAAGGGATAAGGAATGCTCGAAGGCACTGTTGGCTCGGTGAATAACGAGCCAAGTCTAGGTGCGCTTGAGTCCCTATTCTCTTAGGGCCCTCATTCCTCTTGTCATAGGAACAGTATTTCCATTCCGTATTAAAGAAAGACAAACGAGTAAACATGGGGTTTTTAAATGCCAATGAAATACTGAAAAGAAACGCAACAAAGCGAAACGAAAAAAATCTAATCAATATGCGAGTGGCCGAAAGAACAAAAAAAACCAAAAAATGAAAAACGTAGAAAGTTAATGGAATGATTCGCTAGTATCGTCGATGGCGTTTCAATTTTCAATTTCTTTGCAAATCCACGGGATATGGTGAATGATTCACTTTATTGTTGTTAGGTATTTGGTTTCAATTCTTACAATTTTTTGACCTTTATGATTTTTGTTCATCTTTTAATTTTGTTTTCTTTGTTTTTTAACATTACATGGACTTTCCGCGTTTTATTTGTTGTTTGTCTTGGCAATAGCATAATTATATTTTTTTGTATCCGCAATGAAGAAGAGAGGCGTTGTCCCTCGAAATATTCGCTTTTTGTTGTGTGTTTTCAGTATTTGCATTGGGCATTTAAAACCCCATTTTTGCTCGTTTTTCTTCTTTAGTTATGGTCAGGCCAAGTGGTTTAAGAAATATCCTCTTTTCCTTCCAGTTAGGAGTTTCCTCTAAAAGAGGAGCTTTGAGAATTATAGGTCCAAAATCCTTTCATTGGGATCCCATGGGTTTCTAGCTTGATACTATCAAAGCTTTTAGTCTCTTGGTCCTTATATTGTTTCTAGACACAATACTCGTCTGGCGGTGAGAACGCGATTCAAAAGACAAGGGCTCTGTGTGAATTGAAAGATAATCAAGAGGCAATTCTCCATGGGAAGGGAGATTAGAACGAGAGAAAACAGGTGTGTGAGAAGGAGGCGCCTGGAGCCTAAATGCCAATAAAACAAAAAACCCTGTGAATTTTACCCCCCCCACCCATTCTCAGAGTTGTATCTGCGTGATACCTTCGGGGAGTCTGAAGTATGGCATTCTGACAGCTTAAACTATTGATCCTGGGTCCATAATATTAGAATATTTCAATGAAGAATGAATTCATGTAGTTGAGATTAAAGTGCATTCGTAGTAAGAGATTTTGATACAAGATTGGTGTGGTCAGGGCTGGCCCTGTATTATATCGTAGCCTGCTGCAGAACCGTCCTAAATTTTACAGACAAGTGTATTTTTCTCCTATGAGGGAGTAGACTTTTTGAGGGGCATGGGTCTGTCGAAGAATGGGAAGGAAAACAATTCTTGTGTTTATTTCTTAAGCCCTTAGATGGTGTAAAAGCGAAGCACGTTTCAAGCTACATTTACTCCCTCTTTGTTGTTCTTAAAAAAGTAAATATTGTGGATTTGTTATCCTTACAGGAATAGCCGCGTAATTGGCACTGGACATTACGGGCACCGCGAAGAAGTCAAGTTTGGTTAATGCTAACGAAATAAAATAAAATAGTATGAATATATGATAGTTTAGAAAAAATTTGGGCTATATATTCCTGAGGGATGTGGGGTGTTGTCAATCCTAAAGACATAATTTCGGGACCTTTTTTCAACTACATTGAACAATCGGCTATTCTCTAAATTTGATTGGATGTGTTGAAAATGGTGGTGCGTGAAGGGGTTAGTTGCTCCCAACACTTTCAACTATGAAAAAAAGGCACAGTCTTTTTAATTTCCAATGCCAATGAGCCCTTTCGAAGTTTCTACGACAACTCCTTCGAGCGAAGTGACAAAAAATAAATAAAAAATAATAATACATGTGCTCACATACGCTCTTTAACTTAGGCAGCGCTATTGCGCTCCCTGAGGATAATATTTTCTTTGAAACAAAAAATTGATTGCATCGTATACTTACCAGCATAAAAAAATGACGCTGGAGACGTGGGAAAATTTTGGCACTTGCGGCACAAATAGGAGGGGGACTAGATTTAGAAAAATACTTCTTTTCTTTGCTCCTGTTATTGAAAATATGGTACTATCTCATTATTGCCGCCTCTCTAAAAATTCAAAGTTTGGTTATGCTAATGAAATAAAAAGGATGAATTATATAATAGTTAGAAACAAATTTGGGGTATATTTGCACATGTAGGGGGTGGGGGGGGGGTGTTAGGTAAAAGCATTTGCACATATTAATAGTACCTAACTAGGGTACTTCCCTCTCCTAAACCCAAAAAAAATAACCACAGTTTAGTATCGTATACGCATGAAATCCTTGCTATCATGCCTGCTCTATAACAGTTAAGACGACAAAAATGGGTTTATCATCTTGCCCTAATCTATAGTGATTAACCCGAGATGAGCCGCGTCGTATGGAATAGTACCAAAATACTCTTTTGTTGCCATTTGTATTGGTAAAAATAAACCAGCAATGACAAAACCATCTTGACAAGATGTGAAAAAACAAATTGCGTCCTAGATTCAAAAATATATATTTGCCCCTCCCCCCCCCCTACCCGTACCCCATGCTCCAATTTAATTTATTACAAGTAAAACATATTTTAAACCGCTGCAGTGAAAAATTCCAATAAAAAAAATAGCATAAGCCTAGATTCAAAAGTTTTCTTTTCACGTGATGATGCAGGGGCTATGGACTAGGCAGCTAAGCTTATGCAAAAGGAACTCAATTTGCAATTAAATTTAATGGACTCTTATTTTAATTTATATATAGATTTTATTGCAGATTTGAAAGTAATTTCTGGGTGAATAAAGATTTTATGAATAAACAAAAATTTAGATTTACAGTATATGTGATGATTTATGGCTTAAAAAACGAGTTGCAAGTTGGATTTATTAACTTTTAGGATAAATGTTTTGTTGCTAAACAATATTTTTGCAAGATTTTTCAGGTTCTGAAGAAGAAGTTAGAGGGGGATATCCATATCATAAATACAATGTTTGGCAAAGATCTTCTGACGTGAGGTGGTAAGTTCGCCTCTATAAACTCAGAGCTTCGAAATGTAGATCATTGGTTTTTTTTATTTTACAATCGGAATCTATAGCTAGACAGCCAGGGCTGTAGAGTTATGGATCGTACTGAAACGTTATAATGGGGATAACTTAATCAAAGTAGTTATTTTTCAATACTTTTGTCAAAGAGCGCTCATATAAAATATAACGTCCAGAGAAAATCAATTAGCTCAATTGATTTTAGTCATTCAACGTGTAACGTTACAAGAAATTTTTAATATTAAAATTTAGAGTTAATACAGAAACTATCAGGATTTTTTGCGGGGATTTTAAACTAAACAAGCGACACGTCATTGCTTTCAGTTTTGTTCAAAAGGGCTATACCACAGGAACGCTAAGGGGTTACTACGTAAAATTGTCAGGATATGTTCAATGGGAAATTGGCTAAATCAAAATACACCATTTTCAAAAATTATTTAATTTTCCTTTTGTGTTATTGTTTTATCTCTTGGACTGAAATTTGGCTTTTTGAATGACAATTTTCCAAGTCTCGATTGGCAAATTTTTCCGTTTACCATGAAAATTTGAGATAAACTTATATTATGGGAAATGTTTATGCTGTTTATAAAAAATCTAAAGACAAAGTGTCTAGTGATAAGTTAATTGAATGTCATTGTGTATTGCAACCGAAATTAAATTTGTGACAACTTTCTTACTGTATCTTATATAGTATGCAATCCTGTGAATTATCGCTTCTCGCCTTTTGGCTAGATCAAGTGTAGTATCTGTTCTTATCAGCTTAATATATGATACCGATCCCTACATGGGGCCCAGAATATAAACATGATTTTTGAAAACAGGAGGGATGTCGGGGCTTGCTCCGACTCCTTCACGCCTTGCCCGGTATGCGTACTTCGGGATCGGATTGCCGTACTTTCGGGATCACCCCTTTTGAGGGGAAATCAAAGTCAGAACCTAAAGCTCAATGGACGTATAATGCGTTCTCAAAATTTTATAGAAACCACAACGTAGTTTACTAGCCCTTGAATATATTGAAAATAATTTTTTTTTTCATCTGAAAAAAAAAGAAAATGTTATAATTTACAAAATTAATGGTTTGAAATAGCCAATGACCACTCTACCCATAATTAAATTAAAATCCCAAAACCTGGATTGTATGTTAGGGTAAGTGCTTAATTAGGTTAGTAAACTTAGTAAA
>JAPEVW010000459.1:0-100302 GCA_027921565.1 Artemia sinica | reverse complement strand
ATTAAAGTTATAAATAATCTACTTTCCTAGCCGAACAATGTCGAAAGGTAATTCGGGAGAAATATGCAAAGAAAAAATATATCGAATACGTTGATACACCTTAGAACTCCCGAATGAAATCTGATTTGGTCCTATCTGGATGCACATGGACAAAATGAAAAATAATGAAAAGCAACATAGTATTTGAATTGAAATTTCCTAAGCACAAATGTTATTATCATGGGAAGTTCTATTCGACTCGCAACACTATGCTAAGCAACGATTAGAAATACGCGAAGAATATACCGGAAAAAAGATACGGCCAATATTGAAATTTTATATAGATGAACAGGAAGGAATCATATATACAAATAGAATTAAGATGTCCCTTACGATCATGACATATCGTGAACCCCCCTTGTTTTTAAAGTGTTTTTTTTCTCTTGAAAATATGATATACGATGTAGATCTAATAGTTAAGTAACTCGGATGAATTAGTGTATATCATTCCTATGGTAAGTTAAACCATGCAACTACCTCAACGCTCTCACCGTGTAAAGAATAGTTTTTAGCATTATGCAGAGCCTAATGATTTTACTTATAATAATGTCAATAAAGTCCTTAAAAGATTATAAACAAAAATAGGGTTACCAGTGAAATTTTTGTGTATGTAATTGCTTACTTATTTTATGTGCCACGTTACTAAATACCGACAAATATATCTCGCCACTTGGCAATTGTTTAACTAAGGTGTTTTGAAGTATATCTCGACACAGTCATAACAGTATATCAGTCACCCAGAGTAAAAGATAGAATTTCCATAACAATTCTAATTTTAAGATGTCTTTCACCACCAAAACTGGTACTATGTTTACAGATCCGTCTTGTTTCATAAATGATGTAAAATAGTTTCAAAAACTAAAATCAAATAAAAAATCAAAATGTCTTAACAAAAAAAAGAAGAACAAATAGAAATCAACTTTCCAAAAATAGATAAATTAATAACCAGAGTTAATTTTAGAACAAGAAGAAAAAGATGAGGCTTTAAAAACATCATCAATAATCCTCGTTGTTTCACGCGAAGGCAGCCCAAGAATATGGTAAGACAATGGAGAAAGAGTTACACATGAAAATTCGCTTCCGCGCCCGAGAAAAATACAAATGAAACTCAGGAATCCATATTTCAATTCCTAAGATTCAGATAAAGGATTACAGGCCAATAAAATGATGCATAGTAAAGACAACAAAGAATTTCCAAGCTCCAACCTATCCCCAAACTAATAATCAAAATTTATAGTAGAGATGATTTTTGACAAAAAAATGGCGGAAATAGACATGTGCATTGGGAATCCGGTAACAGGAGAAATAGACAAAAAAGGTCAACAAATCACGTTGAACGCCCTATCGAAGGATCTTACTGCGATGAAAACCATAGGGAAAGTCCGAAACCATTGACTCCAAGGAAAGGACAACTTTACGATGGAAATTACGGCGAATGTTCATATGAAACTACCGATGGATCCTGTAGGACTTTCCTCAAGGAATTATGGCAAAACCGAGTGCTGATAGAAGAAATTTTAGCGGAAGGCAAATATTGTCTAAACTCGCAAAGAGAAAGATTAAAGACCAATTAATACACCTAAAAGACTTGAAATTGTCAAATAAACAGCAAAGATAATGGAAACGAAAACCGCTAACCGAAGGGAAAGAAAAAGAACACAAAGCAACCACACCTGTTTTATGAAACAGTCAATAAGAGAAATACATCTTCAAATGTCAGAACTACTACGAACACAGTCCCATAAATGCGCACACTTAGTAAGCATTCACCTAACATTTGACCATAACTGACTTAATCTAAAACCAACAATAATAACAAAATGTACTTGGTCTGAAGGGCCTCACGTTTTACGCGCACCCAGCCGAAGTTCATATTTACTATACGCCTAAGGGCATGGACCCAAGGTAAGTCAATAGAAAAAAATAAAGTAAAAGTAGAAACCGAAAATAAATAAAATAAGTAGAGATAAAAACAATAAAAGGGTTAAAGAACAGTAAGAGTGAAAAAAGGAAATAGTACAAAAAAAAAACCAAAAAACGAATAAAAAAAAAGATATAATACGACAGGATAGTGCAATAATAAACACGAAAAAAAAAATACAAAGGAAATAAGAAAGGTACGACATAGAAAAGTAAAAAAAAAAACCAGTAATAGCAAGAAATAGGGAAGAAAAGATCATAAAAACAAGAAAAGATAATCAGAAAGATCCGAGACAGAAACAATCAAAGGTACAAGCGTAAACCATGAAAGAAAAAGTATTATGATAAAGAGGAGAAAATGACTACCGTACACAAGAAGTGTTGGACCGATAGATGGCAAACGCACATGTGGCCTAGATTAGCAATGGCCGACGAGCCAGCAAAAGTCGAAGATATTGAACCATTACCTGATATAAGCGAGAAAAACGCCCAAAAAGTTGTCAACTCACCAAGCCTTTTAATAATAGTATACCCCCAATGACAAAGATTACAAGCCTTGTGTTTGAACTATATTAATACAGAAATACAAAAAATGAAACACAAGTACGACGCGAAATTTTTTGAAGTATTTTGTCGAAGAAAGCAAATATCGGAGACCGACAAGCCTAATTCCCATCATAGGAGAACTCGCCTCACTCGCCTTTTTGGGTTTAACAACGGAAGAAGACCTGATATATCCTAAGTGAAAACGTGCAAAAAGTTTAATAATAGCCATGAACATAACGTTACAATGTCCCAGAAAATACAAGCAAGCATAGCTAACTACCAAGAGATAAGGGTCAAAATGATATCCAAGAAGAATCTCAAAAACTGGAAATGTAATGAATTACTTAGGAATGAAGTGGATCGTGTGGTGACAGATTCGAGCCTTACCATGGTAAATCACTCGATATAATTACCTATGTCCATTACTAAATCTAGCAACAGATGTTAGCAAATTTGAGTTCGCATTATTTGCCCTCCAACGGGAGGAACCTTGTCATATAACGGGAAAGAACTGGGTAGACCCTATCCAACTTAAAAAAGCATTTTAGATGAAATAAAAAAAACAACACCTAAACGTTTGGTTTACATTTCCCTATCAGAACCAGAAGGTATCAAATTTATTCCTTTACTATACAAAGCTAAAAGTCCACATCAACGGGGAAATAAATGAACAATTATTCGCAGTAAGTGACCAATTTTTCCATTGATAAACCGCAATCCATTTATGACTTATATACAAACATCTCGAACCTTTCCCGCGAATATAAGGTGAAAACGCTTCATTTTATGCCATCAACACACACCTGAAGCAAGTATTATCTTTCTCGTTGATCACGTAAATAGACGAAAGTATGTCCCTAGCAAACCCCCACAAGACTTACAGAAGTGGTGTGTCATTCAAAAACCTAGTTTGCCAACTCACGTTTACCGATTTAGCAACGTCAAGTCAGGATTCCTTATGTTGGATATATTCTTAAAAGACACCACGCAACAGAAAGAAATACCCAATTCGTGACGAAGCCTTAATAGGAAGTAATAAACGATAGATATTCATACACCTTAAGAAACGACCTTTGGTTATTTTCTGTGTCCGAAGAGAAACTGTTGGGACTTTCATCTTGCTACGATAATACGTGAGAAAATCGACCTAAGTTGTAGACCGAAATTACTACTACAATATGTTGGGTATGAATAACCATAAAACAAGGGATGGTCGACTTGTAACTAAGAAATCACCCAGTTCAAACACCGTTTAATTACCACGAGTGCGAATATAATAAGTCCTAAAATAATCCAATTTTAAGGCAATCAACTGCCTGTCGTATAGTATCCCAAATATAGAGAGCGAGGAAATAAAAACCTCAATATGGTCCAAAAATAGAAAAGAATAAAGAGGAACTTTGACACCTACAAAAAATAAACAGAAGAATTAGATTCCCAGATCCCCCTTTTTACAATTGAAGACCAGAACGATTAACGTAGCATAGATAGATGATACGAAATTAGTTCTTCAACCGAGTTTTTTGTGTGAACATACTACTGGACTGTCAGTGTCGTATTTCGCGATTTCCTTAAACTATAAGAGCCCTTACTGACTCTCCAAATTTTGAAGAATTTGTGAGATAAGCAGGCAAATCCCAAAGGATAGACCACGGGGAAGTGGCAAGAAATGCAAAAGTTGAACCCATGAACCCCAATGAATCGCTTAAGCCAAGAAAATGGGGAAGACATTAGAATGACGATGTGGTATAGACTTCTCCACTCGTCCTCTACTATGTCTACTCTCCTCCATGTAGGATCGTTTCGTAAAACCGTGTGCGGCTATGGACGCTGCAAACATGCGTTTTCTTTTACAGCACGGACGTGGCGTGCGAACAGTGGGGCAGGCCATGGAAATATGTTTGTAAAGTCAGGACCTCAAAATGTAATACGGGTAGCGTAGAAATTTATTTGACACGATTGTTTTAAATTCGTGTAAAAGTAATTAGATGTTAAAAGAAACTTTACATAGAAGTGTATTTAATAGTGTGTAATGCTAAAGAGCATAATGAGAACCTTGCTTCATAAAAATTAATCTCTTATATGATTATTATATCATGATATACTACAGAAGGGAATTTTCTATATTTTTGAAGTTCCAAGGGAAGCCTCATAAGTGTTTTCCACACATGTAATAAAAAATGTCATTTCGTTGAAAATCAATGTGTGTATATATAATGTCAGTGCAATTTAAGGTTGCCTTATAGAGTAAAATGTACCAATCGATACAATGACCCACTGTGTCGTGACTACTCATCTTAAAGAACATGTATTCTGCGAGTTATTTTTATTTCAGTAATGGGAACGGCATATCAAATACTAATCAGGCCCAATGCATAGACCCAGTTGCACAGTATACTCCCAGTAACACCTATTTTCATCACGCCTCCGACCAACGAAGAGTACTCGCCATAAAGCCCAAGGAAATCTCATCCAAGCTTCGCACACCAAATTACGGATACATTTCGATCAAGGAAACGATGATCGCTCAACGAAGAATAATTTCTACAATTACAAATCATAAGGTATCAGGTAACAAGTCTCAGTATCCAACACTTTATAAGCACAACAATCCTGAGAATTCTAATTATCAACATGCAAAAATGTAAATGTATACATCATCCTTAACAATAAGATTGATGAACCTAATTTAACATACCTAACGTGTGAAGAGCACAATTCAACAGAATTTTTACATGTCGACGATTCATATGTCAAAATCCCTTCGACCATTTCTCTATTATGAGACTACAGAGACAATAGAAATACTACTGTAATTATTATGAAATAAATTTTGACAAGGACTTGGAGACTTGAATCGTTTGTTAAATTCAAGTTCGTTAAATGTCACAATAGCAATCACAGTGAATGACCCCCTAAAGGACAATGACCCCTAAAGGACAATGTACACAAATAAAAGACAGTATGTTAAAGGAGTTACTAAAGTTTTGATGTTGACCCACCCCAAATTCAAACATCATTCCCCTACGATTCACCAAGGAATCACCATATAAGTTAATGAAAACAAGCAATGCTCGAACAATTTCATCAACTACAATATTTAAGTGCACGAAGGAACAGTATTACACGACAAATTACATTCTCTATGTAATCGAAGATAACCCAAAGACGATACGCTATATTCCGTTGTCTTCAAATAATCAACATTTTCTATCATCAACATAATTCCAGTGCTCAAAACTTTAACAACAAAGCACAGCCTACAAGACATTTGAAAACAACAGGTGAGAACGAAACCCTAATGGCGAAATTCTACGCAACTGCAATCAGAAATTTAATAATTATAAAATCATTTTGTCTGAGATGAACGCATCTATAATGTGATATTAACCTGCGAAGAAACTATATCTGAAGTATCTTAAAATTCTGTTTTCAACAAGACTAGCGAAGGACCATAATTTGCAGTAGAAAAGCGAGTGTACTAAAGGACACGTATAGTGGTAAAATAGGTGTGGACTTATATCACGTTTTATTAACTTTGATAATTCAACGATATTGATATTATATTATTGGTGTTTACATAACAAAACCCAGTGAAAGTATTTCTATTACCCAGTGAAAATGGTAATCTAATAGTGAGTGTTATAAATTATTCATGTATGTATCACTATATATTTAGGTAGAATTATGTGTATTATTGTCTTATTATTCCGTAGCTAGCATAGATAGAAAGAATTTAAAGATAATCTTGAAAGCAAAAAAAATTTTTTTTTTAGTAGTAGTAGAATAAGATCAAGCTTACCAATATTATTAATTATAGGAATTATCAGTGTTAGATGTATAGAAAAAAAAAAAACCTTGGTGTAAGTAGCTATCTTAGTCCGGTAGAGGAAACTTAGCAGACTATATGAATTAAAATAAGAAAGGTAATATAGAAAGAATTTTAATCACTTAAGATCAAATAGACTTATAATAACATAAAATCAGTTAAAATTGTATGAAAACAAACAGTAGGACAAATTTCAAAATATTTAAAACCCAAAGGCAAGCAAATACTAATAACGGACGTTATTCAAAAATGGGATGGGTGATATGTACCATGTATAACGTTTTTTACTTTAAAATATGAAAAATTTTACTTTATTCTAAATATATTTCCGATGTAGATTAAACCTTAATTAAGTTTGAAATTCCGTTTCAAACTCCCATTTATAAATCAGCCAAATATCCCTTCGAAAAGCACCAAATAAGAGATGATTAAATTCGAAGAATTCCAAAAGGTACTTTTGTTTTACTCTGTAGAGATTCGCATTCTTTGTTTTACAAAACAAAAGGCCCTTGAACATTCCAGACGCTATTGACAAATTTCAAAGGCGGAAAACTACGGGTTTTTTTGCAAGTACAATGCTAATGATATGGATTGGAATTTCATAAAAGTATTAGACAGACAGTAGTAGGACATTGTCTAAAAACTTAGTTTGAAGTTTTCATTAGTGGAATGTGGGTATTTAGTGATTAATATTGCGAAAAAACTATTGGGTAGTTTTGGCTGCATAATGTTTGATTTTGTCAGCATAAGAGTAAAGTGACGGGCCCTCCGAAAGGAGATGGGCCAATTGAAAATAGTGATTATTGCTCAGAAGCAGAGTTCACGTTATATAGTAGTGAAGAAGTGCTTTTCGGATGATTATTATATTACTGTCATTCCTGAATTGAACATTGCTGATATTTGCCTTTGCCTATTGAAATTCGATGCTGTATGATTAAGCATGTAAGTCTAATAAACCTATTACTTTTCTATTTTTACAGTTTCATTTTATATGTTCGTATCTAGTTTTCAAGAGTAGCCTTATAGTTCGTATGCTGTCCATTGGTAACGCTCCCAAGGTATCTGACAATTTCATGAAGGATGTTTACACGCCTGGATTGATGACTCTCTGGCCAAGTTGGTCACTTCACAAGGGAATTTGAATTTATAAATTAACCTATTTTTTATTTCTTCCAATAGGGAGTGGCGCGGTCAAATATATTATTCTCTCCCTTATAATTATAACGCCACACATGGCACTACCATAAACACAATTATAACATTAATTAATGCAAACCCCCAAATAACATCGAGCAACAAAACCCCCCCATAACATCAAGCATCGAAAACCCCCCCATAACATCTGGCGCGGTCCATAACGCACAGTAAACGCAAAGCTAACGCCACGGCCAACGCCACAACCTCATGAAGAGCGAACCACAGCCCATAGCAATAAAACGTTTAAAAACGCGTTTTAAAAATAACTGCCTGTGAGACAAATTGTCATCTGACACTGAATGAGGATGAATAGTAACTATTGTTTCGATTAATATTAAAAGTAAGTTTCTTGCGGAAAACAATGAATGGTGATTTTGAAAAAGAGCTCGAAACCCCTTGAAAATGGCGTCAGTATCGGAATTGAAAGTACAACATAGGAATCAGCATGGTCCAAACCTTTTGTAGGATAATAGGAGTAGCCCACCTTGAACACCAAGGAAAATGACTATTTTGAATGGGTAGCACTGATATCTCCTTTCTTTTTTTTTTCACCAGGGTTAGGTAATGACCAGAAATTATAGAGATGTTTAATGGCTCATTCGAATAGAAACTAAATTTAATAGTGCCATTTTTATTAGACAAAAAAGATTGGAGGGCAAATAGCCTCCCTCCTTAAACTAGTCCTAAGAAAATTTGAAATAGCCATTTTGTCTATCATAGTTCAAAAGTCCAAATGTTTGGTTTTGCTGATGATATGGCTCTCCATAGTCCCTGGGGAAGGGCTGTATGTGGTATCGGGCCTATCGATATCGCTACTATTGATTGACTTAACTTGTCTACTGACCTTGTTTTCAGCCTGAATGTGGTCAAATAATATTAAATTAAACTGAAGAAAAATGTTATTTGAATCCTTTATTTTTAAGTTATTGTAAATTGGGTTTATAGGACTATCTTCAGTATCTCTATTCAAAGCAAGGTCTCTATTTTATGGATTTTTAATTTCAATTGCCAACTAAAAAAATTTTGAAAAGCAATTTGCTACTAACGTGGGACTCCTCAGGTTTCTTTCAGTACCCTCATCAAATAGAACTAAATGATCTGGATTTTCAACGATATGGAGGGGGGCCAAAGCAGAATCAATATCTTTTTTTTTTTTTTTAATTTAACATATAAGATAAACTTGTGTTCATGCCGTTGTTCGCACGAAAGCTGGGGTTTATCTTTCTCCAAAAAATACCCGGGTGGAGAATTCCCCCTCACCCGAGGAAAGTCCCTCCCATTTCTCCCCTGCTACTCTAGATATTCATTGAAATTTCTACTCCCCTGTTTAAGTCAGAGGCAATCCAGATAAATATATATGGAGTCAAATTGCTTCCATTTCTTCGGTGACGAAAAAAAGGTTAATGGTTCTTTGACGGGCTTACATTAAGCCTTTTCCACGTTCTTAAGGGTGTTTAAGTAGAAAAAGAAGAAGAAAAGTGTGCGATAGTATAAGCTTTACAGTTTTATCCACTATGTGTTAGTCCTGGAAATAAAAACAAATTGATGGTAAAACAAATTGAAGCTTAGAGAAAAGGACAAGGGAAAAATTGACTCACTCGATTTTTAATTGCTCTGACGAGCACATACCTTCACTAAAAAGCTGAAGACGCAGAAAGCATATTCCCCCATCAACTACCACAAAATATCCAACTTCCTATTGTAGGTTATCTTATTAGGGTAGTATAGACAGCCTTTATCCACACCAAGTGATCCAAGGAACTAATTATCCTAGCTTGATCACGATATCCCTTGTAAACCTAGAAATAGCTCGTACAATTACCATCAATTTTAAATTATCGATGTAAACCATCAATTAAGATGAGAGTGAGAATAGTACAATTTGATATGTTAATCTAATAGCATAGTACATGTAAGCTATCTTCTGGGTGAGACCCCCTTCTCTCGGACATGTAGGTGAAAACCTATATGTGCCAGAGGGTCTTACCCAAAGCCAGCTTACGTGTATACGTATATATATATATATATATATATATATATATATATATATATATATATATATATATATATATATATATATATATATATATTATATATATATATATATATATATATATATATATATATATATATATATATATATATATATATAATATAATAAATATATATATATATAGTATATATATATATTATATATATATATATATATATATATATATATGATATATATATAGATATATATATATATATATATATATATATATATATATATATATATATATATATATATATATATATATATATATATATATATATATATATATTGTACTACGGTAATTACTTGGCTAAAAAAAAAAAAATAAATAAAAAAAAAAAAAAAAAAAATGAATGAATGAATGAATGATTTTTATTACCCATCTTTAACAATACAAAAAAAGTAAAAATGGAGTAGAGAGAAAATGAAAAGAAAACAACAACACATCAAACAAACGAGCAACTTAAATTAATACTTCAAAAACCAAAGGCGAAACTATTTACATAAAAAGACAACCATTACACAGGACTAACTATAGCTTCAAACATACTATGCGTTGGGTCTAAAGATTTCAGGAACTTTCCCCTCCTGGTCACGATCACGACGAAGGGGTCATCGTGTCCGTAAACGTGCTGAAATCTGGCGGTTTCTTTGTCAGGGGGGAAGGCTAAGCAGATATTTTGCAAACTTATAGAACACTGTACGGATTGTTTTTTTTATCATCAACAGTGAACAAAGACCAGAAAGGTGACAAAGCTACGACATGAGGGGTGGCAAAGGAATTGAAGATCCGTAATAGAATGCGGCGGTTATATAGGCGTTTGCATGATAAAATCATCCCATACGCTTTTTGAACTTTCTGTTTGAAATAAATTTATTAGACAGGACCGGGTAGCTTTAAGATTAAACCCAATTGGCAAACCCAGGTAAGTCATTGATGCTGCTGCAGTAACAGTATTACTACCTAGTGCAAATATGACAGGTGCCAACTCTTTCTTACGACAATTAAAGACGACCACCTCGCTTTTGCTGGAGTTGAATTCTAGGCCTATGTTAGCATATTCATTAGACAAAACTCTGAAATTACTCTCTATGCCACTGATTGATCTACTCAGATTTAAAATGTCATCGGCATAATTAACAAGAGACAAATCAATTCCACGAAAAATAAAGCACGTTTTTCACCGTCTTCTGAGCCTCGATGATACTGTTATTATAAAGAGGCGGTGATGATAAAGCCCCTTGGCGAATGCCTTTTCGTACTGGTATGAAGAAATCGGATCGGGCTCTGGTTTTTTAGTACCCTTAGTCTAACCTTCAACTTAAAATACATGTTCCTATAGTAGCAATTATAGATCTGTCAAGACCTCTCTTAAAACGCAGAGACAAGCAGTTGTGCATGAATACCCGAATCAAAAGCCCCGCGAACGTCGTCGTGGCCTGCAAGTACCACGGTTTCACCTTTAGCATCTGCATCCAACAAAACATTAGACAATAGGCTATGCACGTGCTCGCGGCTAATATTTCTCTTGAAACCGAACTGCGAGTCTGGCGTACTACAAACATACTTTATCTCCTCAATAACTAATAACTCTATCATTTTACAAAAAACGGGAGCAACGGTTATCGGGCGGTAAGAACAACATTCAGATGGGTCTTTACCTTTCTTGATGACAGGGGTGATTACACCGGTACAGAAAATATCTGGCACTAGACCACAACTAAAAATCATTTGGAACATAACTGCTAGATGTACTTTTAACAGTTCACTACCGAGAATCAGATGCATACCACAGATATTATCTACTCCTTTAGAGTACTTCTTTTTTAGTTTAAGGATAGCCGAACGAACATCCGACACACTCACTGAGTGGCCAAGATCCGGTTCCAAAGATTCTAAACAGAGATCAAGATCTCTCTCAAACTTGCACTCCAATTCAGGATCAGGGTGCAGCAAACTTGCTCGTGAAATAACTATTCCATTCACTTTCACTGGGGCGGATTCGTTACTAGGCGCTTTATCAGATCGATTCTTTTTGATGAACTTCCAAATTTTATTTGGATCGACTCGTAGCGACTCACTGTTTTCATCAATCACACGATAGCGATGCAAGGCGAGACATTTGGAGAACTGCCGCTTTGTATACAATCGAACACTGTTTACAACACCATGTTTAGGACGGCCCGAATCAATCCACACACTATACCACATTTTACCTTGTCGACACGCATTAACCAAAGCTGGGTTTTCCGACCATCCTGGAACTTCTGACCCAATTCTCACTTTACGAATAGGAACCACGGTTTTTTTTCTGCACAGCGCAAGGCGTGAGTTATTTCACTACAGTAGATATTTAGAAGTATTTGTTTCTCATCACATGCAATCGGTGAGCTTTGGAGTAGTAGCTGGAAAGGGACCTTAATCTTTTCCAGGATTCCGTCACACACAGACCTGAACATGGCTAAATTAGCTTTTTTGCCATTCAGTCTTCTGGAACCACTTTTTCTCCTTTGGAGCATCATTTGGGGCATTATTCAGGAGGTAATTAATAATGAAGGTATTAGCCACTGGAAGGTGATCAGAAACACAAAAGCCGATATCTACCTCACAGTCACCGTGAGTCCTCAAGTCGGGAGAGCAGAGCAGAAAGTCGAGCGAGGACGTGGAACCGGAATTATGCACATACGTGAAGTCTACTCTGTTTCTCAGTACCCTCAGACTTGGGCAGGCGTCGAGCAGGATTTGACCTCTCGGATCATTAGCAACAGAGAGGTTAGAGTTCATATCTCCGGCAATAATACATGGAAAGTTTTTCCGCGCGCACAATGTAGCAACAGCGGCTACTTTTCCACAAGCAATATTAAACTTATTTGTCAGATTGAACATTCTTGTAGTTCGTTGGCATATAGACTGAGAGCACTACATCATTTTCAATTTTCACTGCAATATAAGTCCGCTTCTTTAAACGTCGAGGCACGAAGCGAGGCACGGACAATGATAGCAACACCCCAGAAGGACGACCTCTTCCCGAGCTCCTAGAAGGAATGCCAAACACATTTACGTTTTCGTTTAGTTGTAAGAGCTAGAGTCCCTCAGCCGACAGGAAATGTTCCTGCACGCACACAATGTCAAATTTGTTAGCAAGGTTTTCTAAAAGTGGTAATTTAGATAGTATTCCGCCATTTTATGTTCCACGTCACTATTTTCAGAGTGCTGGAGCTGCTAGTCATCGCTTAGATAGGGCCTTTTTGGCTTCTGGACAACTGAAACTGTAGCAGGGGTGCTTATTGGAGCCACAGAGGGCGCACTTCATCTGGTTCTGGCACGGGGTGTCTTTAGAATTAGTATGGCCTCCTCCGCAGTTTGAGCATCTTGCTTTATTAGAGCAGTCCTTTGCAATATGCCCATAGGCCTGACACTTATAGCAACGCCTCAGGAGAAAATGAAAGTCCTCAACTGGAATTCGTTCGTTGCCTATAATAAGCGGAGATTTCACCGCGGAGGCTAGATGATGCTTGGTCACAAATTTCAGTCTGAACGATCTCGTTTTACCGATCTGAGAGGCCTCAGAACAATTATTCACAAGACCACAAGATCCTCCTCACTAACGCTGGGTGGGTACGTGCCTGATTATGCCAAAGACGCAGGACTGGACACTTTTGCTTTAATACTTGAGTCGGACTTAGCAATAGCCTGTGCAACTGATTTCGCAGCCTCTTGATCGTTCAGACAACTTTCCAGTCGGTTTTGCGAGTTTTCAGTTCCACAATATTTCCACAATTGCTTCCACATACTTTATCGAGATAATCCTTTCGTGAAACGGGATCGTCCAGTCCTTTCGGGGGATTCTTTAGCACGACTGCATAAGTCGACACTGTCGCAGTTTGCAGTGGAACAGAGGAGGCTGCCGGTTGGGACTGACTCGCGGATCTCACAAAACTGTCAAACTTAGCACTAAGCTCATTCACTTTCCTGGTCAGTGTCGCTGAGATTTCTCCGGCAATCATAGGAACCTCGTCAGGCTCATAGATAACAAAACACGGCAAATTGACTTTGTTGTCATCGCAGTATTTCAGTGCTTTTATGATATCGAATATGTGGTCAGTAGGTTTGTCACGATTAGTTGGCCTAGTTGACTGGCCTGCCTCAGACCCAAGTAATTTCTTTGCATTCCGTATATCATCCAACTCGAAGAACTCTGCAGCTTTGCTCATTAATATCCGCACTCTGGTTTCCCGCTTTATACGCTCTTACTGCGAAATTCAACACGACATTCCGTATCAATCTCTCTTTCGCACCAGTATCATCCGGCGGCATATTTCGTACAGAACGTAATCACACAGAGTCCAAGATCAGTCCGTGGGCGGAGCCAAAAATATTAATAGCAGAAATTCACTTACGAGAGAAGTAAGGGAAGCGTTGGAGGCTGCCTACCTTGTCCCTGCAATTTAAGGGGCAAGCCCAGCGGGTACCACGGCTCTTGCAGACAACTCTCTCACCCCTCTTCTGCTTACTTCTCTCCTGTCACTTTTATCGCAGCGTAAATGCCTATACTGTTATATATATATATATATATATATATATATATATATATATATATATATATATATATATATATATATATATATATATATATATATATATATATATATATATATATATATATATATATATATATATATATATATATATATATATATTATATATATATATATATATATATATATATATATATATATATATATATATATATATATATATAGATATATATATATTTTATATATATATATATATATATATTATATATATATACTATATATATATATGTATTATATATATATATATATATATATATATATATATATATATATTATATATATATATATATATATATTATAATATATATATAATATAATGTACTATACAGAGCGATATATATATATATTATATATATATCGCTATATCGCTCTGTATAGTACATTTATATATATATATATATATATATATATATATATATATATATATATATATATATATATATATATATATATATCTATATATATATATATATATATATATATATTATATATATATATATATATTATATATATATATATATATATATATATATATATATATATATATATATATATATATATATATATATATATAGATATATATATATATATATATATATATATATATATATATATATCTATATATATATATATATATATATATATATATTATATATATATATATATATTATATATATCGCTCTGTATAGTACATTCACCACTCTTTTATTAGAATTAATGAAAAAAATCTTTCCAAAAAAACAAGTTTTTTTCTAAGAAAAGTAAAGGCTATTTTAAACGTAAGCTCAGCAGATACAAATACCTGTTAGAATTCAAACTCAAAATGACAAGAAATTGCTATTAAAGAATAAATGAAACCCGAAATGAACAGAAATTAAACAATCAATCATAGGAAAAACATGACAAATGACAACATACAATTAGCAATAATATAAATAAATAAATAGATCTTAAAGCGAGTAATGCTTGGATTGAATATGAAAATCAAGCTTAAAACGAAAAAAAATATTTAGCTATTGAAGTATAAATGAAACTTAAAACGAAAAGAAATTAAATAAACAATCAATACAAACAAACATAGAATAAATATTTATGTAAATGAATAAGTAAATCTTAAAAACGAGTGAACCTTAATTCAATATGCAAATCAAGCTTGAAACGAACAAAATCACTACAAAGAAGAGTTTGGTATTGCCTCCTCTCACTGTAAAAATCTAAAACCGAATGCGTCAGTGGCACTTTACTGAAAACCAATTTATTACAAATGTTTTTTTTTTGTACTTAGCCTAATACTGAAAATAAACATTAAAATTATAGTAAAATTTTGAACTGATGAGTTTTCAGCAATTAATATCATTATACAGCAAATATTCAGTTTAACTTATTAGTTCTTTCAATAGTTGTTCAAGACGAATATAGTTTCACTACAAACAATAATTTGGATACTGCTCCCTTCCTTAACTGTAAATAAAAACCAAAAGCCTTCTGCATCACTGGCACTTCACTGAAAACGAATTATATTACAAATATTCTCTTTTCCAGCTCTTTCAGCATTGAAAATGAAAATAAACTTAGAATGAAATAAATTATTGAACTGAAGGATCTTTCAACAACTAACATCATTATATATCAAATATTCAATTTGATGTTGTTTATACTTTCCAAGACTGTTCAAGACGCATATAGTTTTCTGTAAAGCGCCAATGACGTAGTAGGTTTTAGACTTTTACAGTGAGAGAACGAAGCAATACCCAAACTCTTGTTTGTAGTGGTTTTTGTTTGTTTCAAGCTTGATTTGAATTTTCAATCGAAGTTTCACTCGTTTTAATGTTTATTTATTCATTCACAGTAATATCTATTGTAGGTTTGTTTTGCACTGATTGTTTATTTAAATTTTTTTTAACTGATGAGTTTTCAGCAATTAATATCATTATACAGCAAATATTCGGTTTAATTTATTAGTTCTTTCAATAGTTTGTTCAAGACGAATATAGTTTTCACTACAAACAATAATTTGGATACTGCTCCCTTCCTTAACTGTAAATAAAAACCAAAAGCTTTCTGCATCACTGGCACTTCACTGAAACGAATTATATGACAAATATTCTCTCTTTTCCAGTTTTTTTCAGCATTGAAAATGAAAATAAAATTAGAATGAAAAAAATTAATAAACTGAAGGATCTTTCAACAACTAATATCATTGTATATCAAATATTCAATTTGATGTTGTTTATACTTTCCAAGACTGTTCAAGACGCATATAGTTTTTCAGTAAAGCGCCAATGACGTAGTAGGTTTTAGACTTTTACAGTGAGAGAACGAAGCAATACCCAAACTCTTGTTTGTAGTGGTTTTTTGTTTGTTTCAAGCTTGATTTGAATTTTCAATCGAAGTTTCACTCGTTTTAATGTTTATTTATTCATTCACAGTAATATCTATTGTAGGTTTGTTTGCACTGATTGTTTATTTAAATTTTTAACTGATGAGTTTTCAGCAATTAATATCATTATACAGCAAATATTCGGTTTAATTTATTAGTTCTTTCAATAGTTGTTCAAGACGAATAGTTTTTCACTACAAACAATAATTTGGATACTGCTCCCTTCCTTAACTGTAAATAAAAACCAAAAGCTTTCTGCATCACTGGCACTTCACTGAAAACGAATTATATGACAAATATTCTCTTTTCCAGTTTTTTCAGCATTGAAAATGAAAATAAAATTAGAATGAAAAAAATTAATAAACTGAAGGATCTTTCAACAACTAATGTCCCCGGGGTATAACTTACAACCCTTGCCCCGAGGGCTGTGGGGGGAGTATCAGTAGATGGCGTGTATCCGATCCAGGGGGAATGCATTACCATTTAATCCGACATGGTTTTCATCATTGGTTTTCATGATGGTGTCAATCACATTGACACCATGTCATTGGTGTCAATCACATGGTTTTCAGTCAACATCATTTTCAATTTTTTACCTGTCAATTTAGGAAATTCATTTGCGATGACGTCGTTCAGAACAAATTGCCTTTCTTATTGGGTATTAATAGTAAAAGAAAAATACTGATAACTGGTGTCATAGATGACTTCATCCAAGGAGGACTTACTTGACTTAAGTCCCATCCGTCCTTGAAGGTCGTTTTGGGGCCTCTTTCTTCGTAACGGCGTGGATGTGCCTTTTGTATGCTTCACGGTCTTCTGCTAGGCGAAGAAGGTCCGAGAGGCGGAGAGGTGCGAAATTTTCCTTCCACCTTTTTGGGGACGACCATGAGGACGAGAACCGTGAATTTGGCCTTCGAAGGTGATTTTTTGAGAGACGGGACCGACTCATCCATTGTACGTGACCGAGCCATCGAAGTTGCTGGAGCTGGATCTTCATGAGAATTGTTTGTTGCACTTTAAGGCGCTCGAGAAGTTCGACATTTGAGATTCTATCAAGGTAAGTGATCCCACCGATGCGGCGGAGGCACTTAGTTTCAAATGCTGCAAGTGGACGGTTGTCATTTACCTTCAGTGTCCATGTTTCACATGAGTAGATTGCGATGGGGATGATAAGGGTATCAAAAAGTCGTGTCTTAAGCCGCAGAGACAAATCCTTGCTTCGTCATATGGGCATAAGGGCCTTAAAACTGGAACTCGCCCCCCCCCCCCCCCCCCCCCCCCCCCCCCCCCCCCTTCCCCCTCCCCGAGGGCGAGACGTCTTTTAATGTCTTTTGATAGACTGTTGTCGCTGGTGATCAGACTACCAAGGTAAGGGAACTCGTCAACCCACTGGATACTCTCTCCATTAATTTTCAGGTCTGGCATAAACTGTATCCTGCGGCTTACGTGAGCAGCACATAGCCTTTGTTTTTGATACATTTATGATCATTCCAAAAGAACTAGTGGCTTCGAAGACGTCGTTAGCCACGGCTTGTAGATCCTCGGGTGTTTCAGCCATTTCGTCGATATCGTCGGCGTAGGCTAGCTTATCTATCTGAACATACCCCTATATGTGCGCCACAAGTTGTCTCCACCAGGGATAAGACTGCTGTGAGGAAAAGGGTTGAACAGCTCTGGAGACAAAAGGCATCCTTGAAGGACACCTGCGGAAGTCTGGAAACTGTCAGTGAGACCTTCACTAGTCATGACGCGACTCCCAAATTTTTAGTACATATCCTTGATAAGATCTACTAGTTTCGTGGGATTCCGTAATGGAGGAGGATATGCCCATAGGCCATTTCTCCAAATAAGGTCAAATGCTTGCCTAAAGTCGAAGAAGAGCTGATACAGGTCGCGACCAAATTCCAGATATTTCTCTAAAATTTGGCGAACAGTGAAAATTTGATAACGGTCGATCTCCCAGGGCGAAACCCGGCTTGGTATTCTTGGATGACTAAGGATGACACGGCTCTGATCCGTTGGAGTATAATTCGGGTGAAGATCTTGGCAGTTTGACTTGTTAGGCTAATAGGACGGTAATTATCACATACTGCCTTTGACCCCTTCTTGTGTAGTGGAACAATTGTGGCTTCGCACCAAGAAGTTGGGAAATGACTCTTTTGCCAGGCACCGGATACAATCTTGTGGAAAAGATCTATAAGTGGTTCACACGGGACTTTCAGCAGTTATGCCTATAATCCCGTCCGGGCCAGGGGCCTTGTTAGCCTTCAGCGCTTGGATGGCATCCTCGACCTCAGAACGGAGAGGAGGTGGGCTGGGGTCTGAGACAGTAACGGGAAAGAAGTCCAGGACAGCAGGGTTTGGAAAGATATCAGGATTAAGCTTTTCTTTGAAATACTCCATCCATCTCGATCGGATACCTTCTGTGCTTTGTATCTGAGAGCCATTTTTATCTAGCAGTGCACAAGAACTGAGGTTTTTCTTGCTTGTTTGCTCACAACTCTCTTATACATGAAGTATGAATCGCCTCTCTTAAAATCAGCCTCACACTGTTCACATTTGTCTTTAATGTAGGTGCGATGGGCTCTACGGGTGGCTTTTTCTACAGCACACTTCAACTGCTTATATCTGTCCCTGCTCTCTCTGTCTGACCTGTTTTTTTCGTTTCTCAGCAAATAATAAAATGATTTCGTTGGTTATCCAAGGCTTTTTATCACCCTTTTTGGTTCCTAGGGCGGATATCGCTACTTTGCTGATGATCATAGAGGAGTCTGTGACCAGTTTTTATCGATATCCTCTTTAGACAGAGTTACAGGAATATTAGAAAGAAGGTCCGATATTTGAGTAGACAGTTCAGCGATGTAGATTTTGGCGAGTTTGAGGGTCTTTGAGAAGATGTGTGTTGAAACAAGCGGGTCTATTATTCAGCTTTGCGTAAGATTTCAGGCGTATCTTTAGTGCAGACATGACCAAGGAATGCTCGGTGTCGAAATCACCACCTGCGAGGGTGACAGTATCTAGCACAGATGATTTCCACCGCCTAGAGACGAGCACGTAATCAGTAAGATTACGGGTTTTTCCATCCAGCGAAGTCCAAGTCGCCTTACGACGTTCTCTATGTTTGAAGAGAGTATTGGTAATGGCTAGATCACTGTCTCTGCAAAATTCAATGAGGCGTTCGCCCCTCTTGTTAAGTCTTCCAAGGCCAAATTTACCCATAACATCTTCATTTCCAGCAGAATCGTTACCAACAATAGCATTGAAGTCGCCAATGACAACAACAAGGTCTTTTTAGGGAACTGCGTCAATTAGACTTTGCAGTTGAAGGTAGAAACTGTCAGACTCTTCATCTGGTTTGCTGCAGTCAGGAGCGTAGACTTGTATGATCGTGATGTTGATCGGTGATCCTTTCATTCGTATCATAATCAACCGTTCTGACACAGCGACGTTACGGAAATCAGGGATCTTCGTGCCTTAGTCGACATCAAAAAGCCAACACATTGGCGATGGACGCCCATCGGTTCTCCCAGACACTATCAGACTAGTGTTGCCGATCCTTTCTTCGCCGGTGCTAGGGAGATGTGTTTCTGAAAGTCCCACAATATCCAATTTATATCGGTTTAGCTCATTTAGGACAAGATCTATTTTGCCTTGTTTAACAAGCGTCCTAACATTCAGGGTTCCAACAGATAAAATCAATTTAGGAGAAAGCATAGGCCTCCGGTTTGGAGTTGTCAACATTGTTAAAGGGAGATTCTCGGTCGTCAGATCGTCGGTTGCCCTGGACGCGGGTAACTTCGTCGGTTGCCCCGGACGCGGTAACTTCGTCGGTTGCCCCGGACGCAGTAGTATTGGTTCTCGTTCTTGATCGTTTGTACTTCATATTTTATAGGAAAGAAGGTTTCTTGGCTAATTTCAGGACGGCGGTAAGCCACTCCTCTCTCCATCCCTAGCAGGGGCCGGCTATATCTACTACCGATAATGCGCCCTTCTGGCTGGTCGTCCTGCATCACCTGCAATTTTCCCATGGCTGGGAGAAGGTTTGTGACTGGCGGGACGTATCCATACGCCGATGGGCCCTGCCCAGTGCACATCAGAGGGGCCTTCCACCTCCTCCGCCTGAACTTATGGCCCCCAGACGTGGGTGCTCCAGCTATATTTCAAGACCCCCAGGGACCGGGTCCTCCCTTGGTCCGCGTCTCCCTACCGGGAGGTGCCCTACATATCTACAGGACGTTCTCCTATCCGCCACCTGGGGACGCGCTGAGTGGCATGGGAGAGGCCGAATCTCAGCAAGGAGGGAAGGAGGTTAAAAGGTCTAAGCCCCTTCCCCCCGCAATATTTCTTCGACTATTATACTGGTTCTAAGAAATAGAGGTAAAAAAATATTTCTCCAACAGAAATAAAAATTATTTCTTCAACTAGTAGATTGGTTGGAAAATATATAGTAAAAAAAAAAAGATCTGAGATCACTAGGCAAAGTCCATGGAAGATAAACCTGTTCTTTTTAATTATTTTGGTATTGGCCCTCTCCCCCACCCCCATAAACAATAATTCTAGATTCGGCCTTGATTGGAGAACACATTTCGATCGGGTCCTATCCTCTTGAACAATAGCACTGGTCGGACAGCTTTGCTACTTCTAAATGACAGCATTGATTGGGCATCAATGGCGGTGTTCTACAAGGACATCCAACACCCTCCCCTCCGACGAGCTAGTTTTTTCTTGTACTTTTTGCCAAACCAGTGTGAAGAACAACACACACACACACGAAAAAAAAAAACGATATTGTGGGATCACCTACAAGAGTGTAACACTTCATGCTGAGACACTCCACGGTTGACGAAAATCTTTGCATGAGGGTGTACCTCCACTTAGAATAATATCCTGTGGGATTTTACTCCTGAAAATCAATCTGTTGATTCCTTTAAAAGAAAGCTCAACAGACACAATTATAGAGAAAAAACCTTGGTAAATGATTGACTAGTTGAATATCAATCCCTGAGTTTTTAACAGTCAGGTGCCAAGAAGTTATACATATTTAACTCCACAGTTATAAATACTTGGTTGAACCTTTCTAAAACTGTTATACTGGGAAGGAGGAAAATAGAAGAGGAGGCACTGTAAACCTCAGGAATAGGTTTTTCAACCATGCATATTATGATAGTACACGTCCATTCCATTCCAGAAATGTCACCCAAAGTACGCATTTCAAGTGCCATATGGCACTTTATGATGATGCTATCAAGTCAAATTTAAAAAGTGATTAGATATAAACACTAGCTTATAAATGAGCCCTTAAAAAGCTCTCTGTAATGTTTCGAGCCCCCCCCCCCCATTAGCGGCGAAGAAACAAAAGAATACACATCAATTCTACCCATGCAAAAATGTGGTTCTTCTTCAAAAAGGTAAAGAACTCCATTAAATCAAAATGAACAGAAATAGAATCGAATAACCTACCAAGCATACATCTACCACAAATCAGTAACGCTAAATAAATGAAACCAAAAACAAAAAGAAATTAAAATAATTAACAGAGTCAAACTAAAAACTGAAGCAAAACTTTACTGAAAAAATTCAAATGAATTTACTGAAAAAAAAATGTGCATTGTCAATTCAATTTACATATGCTGATATCTATTCCTTAAAATCTTAATTAATTTTTGATTTCTTAAAGTTACAAAAGTGAAAAGATTTAAAAAAATTGTTTTCAGTGAGGATGGGCGGGACAGCCAATCACGGACAGTATCTTTTAGCCATGATATAGTAGGTATTTGCTCTACGGCATCTTCACATTTTATTTATTTTAGGTTCATGTTGACATACTTGGGCCATGTCCAACAGTTTCTCTTCGTCTTTTCATCCTGATGAGTCATGGCTATAATACTATGTCTATTTTTAAAAAAGTGTGATGATTTTAATAATTGAATTTTGAAATCTATTTTTAAAGCTCATTTGTGCTACCAAAATAGGATTACAACAAGAATTTGGGGATGGGTTGGGATCCAATCATAGAAAATCTCTTAATAATGAAGTTTCAGATTTTTGTTCAGGTTAGGTATATAAACCTATTGACTGCTTTTTGTGCTATTTTTCACAGTTTCTCTTTGTCTAATTTATGCTTGAATATCTTTCAATATATTGAGGTTTTCTGGATTATCTTCAGGATTTTTTTTGAATTGGTTATTGGCCACTGACTGAAGACTTCCGTTCTCAAGATACATGAAAAAAATGATCGAAAGATACTAAACCCGAAATTAACAAAGATGGTCCCGTATTTTCGTTGAATCATTGCAGAATAAAATTGACAAAAATTGTGCTCAAATTAATATGCTAAATACTGAATGTAATTTTTAAAAAAGAACTCATAAGGTAGTGTTAAATAAAAACATCCTGACAAGATAAAATTGTTAATGTTAAATAAAAGCTCTGTATGCAAATTTAATTATCCTTCCCAAAGACCTCAAGTAATACCTTTATTCAAAAAATGAATTTTTTTAAAGGAAAGCTGAATTTACATTGTGGAACTTTCCCATTCCACTCTGATCCTCTAAGACCATGATTATCACGGTTCCGGTACATTATTCCATTACAGTAAAACCACCATACAAGGGACACTTTTTTTGTGTTTCCTAATTTTTCGTTTCCTAACTAACCAGGAAGGAAAAAAGATACCTTGGCTTATTTAGATCATGTAATTTTGTTTAATGAAAACCTGGAAGACCACTTGGTCGGACTTAAAAAATACGGGAAAAGTTTGAAAAAGCAGGCTTAAAATTAAAACCAGAAAAGTTAAAAATAGTAGTACCAAATTAGTTTTTCTTGGACACCTGATAAACCAAGGTACTATTTCACCAAATCCAGGAAAGTTTACAGTCATAGAAAATCTACAGCCTCCTAAAGATAAAAAAAGCTGCAGATCAGTTTGTGCTTTGTTAAGCTATTTCAGACGATCTATTAAAAATTATGCAACAATAGCGCAACCTTTGACAAAGCTTTTGAAAAAATCAGGTAAATTCGAATGCCCAGCGGACGCAAAACAATCGCTAAATGATATAAAAAGGCAATTATTAATGGCACCAATACTTAAACTACCAGATTTGTCACAAGACTTCTGTTCGCAAACAGATGCTTCGGGGTACGGTATAGGAGCCATATTATTAAACATAAATTCTGAAGGAGTAGAACCAATAGTCCAATACGCCAGCAGGTCACTGTCGGAGGCAGAAAGAAAATATTCGACAGTTGAAAGGGAATGCTTAGCAGTTTGTTGTTTTTACAGAATATTTTCGACTATTTTTACTTGGAGAAAAATTCATTTTACGCGTAGACCAAAAATCATTAATTTGGTTACATACGATGCAAAATATTTCAGACCGGCTGACACGGTGGATACTACGTCTGCAAGCATATTCATATACCCCAATATATATAAAGGGCCGTACAAACATTTTACCAGACTATTTGTCACGAAATCCAGATACTGAAGGAAATTTGATAACAACCATCCAGAACGAACTGGAAGGGCTAGAAATACTATCTAATGAAAATATTTCGAATCATCAAGATAAAGATGATTTTTTTTTAGCGATGAAATCCTTTTTATCAAAAGGAACGGAACTGCCAGAGCACTTTAAAAGTTTTTTAAAGGACTTATATAATTTTGATCTTGACGAAAATAAAAATCTTTTGGTAAGATATCATAGACCATCGCAAGAATATAGAAAAAATGACTTAAAAATTATTCCAGTAATTCTAAAATCACTGGAAGGAGAAATTTAACAGATGGCACATGCAACGATTGGCTGTCACATGGGAGAAGCAAAAACTATGGGGAGGCTAAAAGGAAATTTTTATTTTCACAAATGTACTCATAAGTAAAAGCTTTCATACAAAGCTGCCAAGAGTGTGCCTCAAAGTGCATAAGATACCATAATTTATGTGATTCACCACATTTAACTGATTTTTTTTTAAGTTGTTTTGGAAGAAACTTGAAGTTGTTTTGGAAGAACCTTGTGGTCTAGAAGTTTAGTCTATAAGCAATAGTACCATATATTGCTCCTGTAAATGAAAATAAACCTTTTTTTAAAACATATTGAGTGTCCCTTGATAATTTAAACAGTAAAAACAAGGTCTAACAATGTGATTCAAGTCACTGTCCCGAGATTGGAAACTAGGCCCAATCAAGGGACACCTCTTAAAAAAAAATAAAAAAAATTGATATGATAAAAAAAAATCGCGGATTCTGCTCTAGTTTTCCTCTCATTCAGATGTATACAATGGCATAAGTTTCATTATTCTAAAATGAATAGTTGACGAAAAATTAGGAAACACAAAAAAAGTGTCCCTTGTATGGTGGTTTTACTGTAATGGAATAATGTACCGGAACCGTGATAATCATGGTCTTAGAGGATCAGAGTGGAATGGGAAAGTTCCACAATGTAAATTCAGCTTTCCTTTAAAAAAATTCATTTTTTGAATAAAGGTATTACTTGAGGTCTTTGGGAAGGATAATTAAATTTGCATACAGAGCTTTTATTTAACATTAACAATTTTATCTTGTCAGGATGTTTTTATTTAACACTACCTTATGAGTTCTTTTTTTAAAAATTACATTCAGTATTTAGAATATTAATTTGAGCACAATTTTTGTCAATTTTATTCTGCAATGATTCAACGAAAATACGGGACCATCTTTGTTAATTTCGGGTTTAGTATCTTTCGATCATTTTTTTCATGTATCTTGAGAACGGAAGTCTTCAGTCAGTGGCCAATAACCATTCAAAAAAAATCCTGAAGATAATCCAGAAAACCTCAATATATTGAAAGATATTCAAGCATAAATTAGACAAAGAGAAACTGTGAAAAATAGCACAAAAAGCAGTCAATAGGTTTATATACCTAACCTGAAAAAATCTGAAACTTCATTATTAAGAGATTTTCTATGATTGGATCCCAACCCATCCCCAAATTCTTGTTGTAATCCTATTTTGGTAGCACAAATGAGCTTTAAAAATAGATTTCAAAATTCAATTATTAAAATCATCACACTTTTTTAAAATAGACATAGTATTATAGCCATGACTCATCAGGATGAAAAGACGAAGAAACTGTTGGACATGGCCCAAGTATGTCAACATGAACCTAAAATAAATAAAATGTGAAGATGCCGTAGAGCAAATACCTACTATATCATGGCTAAAAGATACTGTCCGTGATTGGCTGTCCCGCCCATCCTCAAATCCTACTCATGGTCTTATTCTATTAGTTAACTGAACTTGAAGAAATAACCTCCAAATTCAATTATTAGAACCTTAATACTTGTTAACGAATTGAAAAATTATATACTAATGAATAATAAGAAAAGTACAAAAAGTGAATAGCAAGGCCACAGGTGTAATGCATAACATATATTAGAATCCTGAAAGCCATGGTAATAACACTGGTTAAGCATGGCCCTGAAACTTAAGCTCTTCAAAAGATCGAGGGATACGTGAACCCTGCCGAAATTTTTGTCTGATTCATAAAAACTTAACAAAAAAAAACAGTCTAAAAATTTGTCATGCATTTTTAGTTGTTTTTTTTTTGTCCGAACCCCCCCCCCCAAACAAAAATACTGGATACGCACTTACTTATGATGGGTAGGCTAAGTTTTACGATTGATAGCTAACCATAAAAAATAGTGCTTATTGGTCATTCACCCAGTGACAAACCAGGAAGGTTTGCAAGATTTTTTGGTGAAAGTTGTCTTGGGCCGAGGTGAATTGGCACTGCTGCAGTCTTTATTTTTACAATGTCGGTGTCAGAGATTCAGAAATCTTCATTCAAGAAAATTCGCAAATAAACATTTATAAACTAATAGTAAAGTATCAGGAGAATAAAAAACGTTTAATAAGAAAGTTTGCTAGTCTTTTTTTAATTATACCCTTATTTTTTTGTAAATCTTGACAAATTGGAATTAAGTTGCTTGCCTTTTTATTTCTTTCAATATAAAAATAAAGCAAATGGAATTCTTACCATGCGCTCGATTTCTTCTTTGGACAGACGGCCTTTATCGTTAGTAATTGTTATTTTGTTTTCGCGGCCAGTAGATTTATCCACGGCTGACACATTCAAGATTCCATTGGCATCAATATCAAAGGTGACCTCAATTTGGGGAACACCACGTGGGGCAGGAGGAATGCCAGTGAGCTCAAACTTTCCTAACAGATTATTGTCCTTGGTCATAGTACGCTCGCCCTCGTAAACCTATAGAGAAAATCTTGGAATTAAAATTAGTAACCATCAGACTGACTAAACAAAACAACTGAGAAATACAATCAGACCTTGGGTGCATACACACACTAATCATACACCTGCAAGGCGTCTGGCGTGTCCCGCGAATGTTGGGCCCAAAATTTCATCATTCTAATAATATTAGCAAGCTGAACCGGATTCTAAAACAAATATGCAATGAAAAACTTCAACTAGTGTTTTTACATCAGGAAAGGGCGATGTTAACCAAAAACAATCCGAATTCGGTTATTGCCCCTGTTACCCCCATCAAGAATTGAAAACGAATTCCAGCCTGTCTCCCCTCCAACCTTTAATTGTTAAATTAGTTTCTTGAACGTGTAATTAACATTATAAGTACTGTTGCCAAAGTATCAGGGAACTTTACCCCAAATCCTAATCCAAGTTGTCTTACGGAGACTCGAATCACTGAGTCTACTTTGAAAACCAAATTTGTAGCTTAGTTTTAAGCTTAAAATCCTAACCAAGATTTATTTCAAGCATAGTTTAACCTGACGCAAATAAAGAATCAGAAATTAGCAAAGGTAGTTTTTTTTTAATTATGCCCATTGAGGAGGTATAGGGCCCCATCAACTTTATCCATCAGATAGTTATATACACCAAAACCGCAGCTTAATACGAACTAAACTTGAATAGACTAGTCATTGAACTTGAAGCACCAAAATAAAAACAAGTGTCGCCTCTTTTTACAGACCACGAGGTGCAGAAGTTGTCAATTTCGAGAAAACCTTTTCGACAGAGGCGCAATTTCATCAAAATCCTGGAGGAGGGGAGGGGCAAAGTTGAAGCAGACTTTCTTAAGTCAAATAAAAGTGACAGTAGGAAAATGAAAATAGGTTATATATTACCATAAAGGCAAGAGTATATCAAAGAAAACTGATCTGTTCCTATGGATACTTGAGTTGCTAGCCTATACGATTCTGAATAGCTTTTTAAAGATGCAAATTTCAGCTGGGGGAGGGGTAAACTGGAATAGTGGGGGGGGCAGTTGCCCAGCGCCCCATAGCAAATTACACTGATTCTGGAGGGTATCTTCGTTAGAATATTTGGTTTTTTTCTATTGAAAATAATCACATTTCCTCCCCCCGTTTTGAAAGTACATTTTGTCCCCATCTCTAAATTTTCATGAACTGAACACCACTGAGCTCCATTACAATATCCGTGTAGTTGTGATAACGGTCGACCCTTTTAAAATTCGTCAGCTGACACTTGGTAATTAACAAAAATATATTACTCAACAAAACTTTAAAAATGATATTATTTAATTAGTGCATGATTAAACCATCGTTTATAATCTGATATAACGCTAAAATCTGGCTCTAGGAATCCTGAAGCGAGTCTTGTATTATTCAGAGCAGGAATGCAAAAAATACGCCCATAGATAAAAATAAAATTTCAAGTTAGTTACATCATTCTTTGCACAAAAGATACGTTCTAATCTCGACATTTAGTCGGTTGATACATGACCTACATTTTCGCTATCCAGAACTCTTGTTCTTTAGTATTTAAACAAAATTTTGTGAGAGGAAACTTCTTACATATTTTAAAGATAAGGAAGTGCCAACAACTATAATATCAACTCATAAAAAAATTTTTTACGATTCAAAAATTTGAATTTAAACTTGATATTGTGTTAATTACTTGTAAAAATGAGATCATTATAAAGGCTTCAGGCTTCAATGCAAGTTTTTGACATTTTATCTTACTAGATTGTTTTAACTGTGACACTTTAGTTTAGGTGGAAATATACATTCGCATGGTCAAAATATCCAGAATTTATTGTTTTTTTTTTGTATTCATTTGTCTTAGTCTAATAGAAGAACTTATCACTATTTGAACTTCTATGTGCTCGTCATAAAAAGACAGCATGGTCTTCAAAAAAAAATAGCTGTTCAGCAGCTCCGATTCAGCTTCACGGATCTACCGAAATGCAATTTTAAAATCTGCTTTACGTTTTACTTAGTTTGTACAACACGTTAGAAACATAAGAAAAATTTATTTTTAACGAAGTTTTTAATAATTCTCTAAGGACAAGATCACAGATGCAACTTGTCTTTTTAATGTGACTAAACAACTGTAACCTTGTAGCCATTAAGTCTTCACAATTTCCTCCAAATACGAGTTTTTTTTACACAAAAAAACTGATCCGCTAAACAGACATACACATGACCGACAGCCTTATTGAGGAGTTTTAAACGTTGTGATTGAAGGATTTCCCAACCCTTTTTCAGATCAAAACTACAACCATTTGGAATAAAGCTCCCATCTATTAAATACTGATGTGAAACTTGTGCAGTTAGATACATGCAACTCTGGTGGGAATCCACACTTATGTGCTAAAAAATGAAGAAACAATGATTGTCTCTCAAAGAGTGTAGTTGTGATTCACAAGACATTACAATGATGGTAAATTGTCAGAAAAAAACCAATGAGGAACATCTTTCCATGCTAAAACTAAATTATCTTTCTTATTAAATTACCCCATTTGATTTAAAAACTTCCAAGCACACCCAAGTATGCTGCCTGAGGTATGATGAAATCATCACATAAACTTAATTTAATCCTAAAAACCATAAAACAAAAATGCTAAATTAAGGGGCTTAATAGGATACTATCAAAAATTGAAAATACTTGGAAGTTGATGACCTATCCTTAAGAAGAACCTTCCAAAACGAAATTTTCCTCCAGACCTGCTCATATTTTTCAAATATCATATTTAATTCACATTGACCCAAACATGCATATACAAAATTTTTCTTGTGAGTATTATTATATAGTTATAACGCCTTCCTACAAAATATCAACAAAAACAGAACAACTTGCCTGAATCAATACACCTGGCTGGTTGTCAGAGTATGTTGTGAAGGTTTGAGTTTGCTTTGTTGGGATGGTAGTATTCCGCTTGATAAGGGCAGTCATCACACACCGCCAGCAGTTTCAATACCCATGGAAAGAGGAGCAACATCAAGGAGTAACAGATCTTGAACAGCCTCCGATTTGTCACCATGAAGAATGGCAGCTTGAACAGCAGCACCATAGCAACGGCCTCATCTGGGTTGATGGACTTGTTTAATTCTTTTCCATTGAAAAAGTCTTGAAGAAGTTTTTGGATTTTGGGATTCGAGTGGATCCCCCGACTAGAACGATTTCATGGACAGAGCCTTTGTCCATTTTCGCGTCACGAAGGGATTTTTCAACGGGCTCCAGTGTGCCACGGAAAAGATCAGCACAAAGCTCCTCAAAGCGGGCACGAGTAATTGAGGTGTAGAAATCAATACCTTCAAAGAGGGAGTCAATTTCAATGCTAGCTTGAGTTGAGGAGGAAAGGGTTCTCTTTTGCACGTTCACATGCAGTACGTAGGCGACGAAGAGCACGCTTGTTTACAGCAATATCTTTCTTATATTTACGTTTGAATTCCTGTACAAAATGATTCACAAGACGGTTGTCAAAATCTTCACCTCCCAAATGGGTATCTCCAGCTGTAGACTTGACTTCAAAAATGCCATCTTCAATAGTCAAAATTGATACATCGAAGGTACCACCACCGAGATCAAAGATGAGAACGTTCTTTTCGCCAACTGTCTTCTTATCAAGACCATATGCAATTGCAGCAGCAGTTGGCTCGTTGATGATACGAAGAACATTTAAACCAGCAATGGCACCAGCATCCTTCGTGGCTTGCCTTTGAGAGTCGTTGAAATACGCTGGTACTGTAATAACAGCATTGGAGACGGCAGATCCCAAATATGCTTCTGCGGTTTCCTTCATCTTCACGAGGATCATAGATGAGACTTCTTCGGGTGCAAATGTTTTCTTTTCGCCCTTGAATTCTACTTGGACTTTAGGTTTTCCACCATCATTGATCACGTCAAAAGGCCAGTGTTTCATATCTGACTGGACAGTAGCATCCTCAAAGCGCCGTCCAATCAATCTTTTGGCATCTGAAATTCAAAAGAAGATGACTTTAAAGTAAATTATGTTTAACAATACAAAAGATTGAAACCATTCAGAGAATGCTAATTTTTTTAATCAAGGTAAACATTCTCTTTATACTGGAAGCATGAATTTAAGTAGACAGTACATGACTGCTCAAAGCCGTATCTGTAGAACTAATAAGGGATTCGATACCATAAAAAATCGACAAATTTTGTCCATTATATAATTTTAGTTTGTGGCTAAAATATTTACAATTAATTGGCAGTCTTGCCAAAACTTGTCGAGCTTGGAAAAGCAATCCAAATATTAACGGCAGAAAACTAAAAGCCGACATCAACTTTCCCTGAAATCTTAGAAAAACCTTGTAAGTTGTCTTGTTTTGTGCTGGAGATATATATTTTTAGTTTTAGGGAAAACTTAGATCAGGAAGTGTAAATCTTGTTTAATCGATCAAACAGAGCCTTTTTTTAAATTTAGGAAAGGGTTGTCCCTAAAAAAAGTTTTAGAATACCTGGTAGAAAATGCCCAAATTCACCTCAAAAGAAATGTCATTTGATCAATTTGACAGCTCTTCGAATTTTCTGTGGTCCAACCCACTTTGATTGAAAACTACCGACAGAATGCCATTGTCTTTTCCATCAAATTTCACAATCAAATCACAAATTCTCAATAGGTTTGAATGATGTCCCCAAGGAGAAATCGCTAATGGACCCTATGCCTTTTAGACAATCAGCCGACGTTGAGGCTTACAAAATGTTTGAGGTATTGAATCCTCTCAAGGATTGTAGTGAATAAAATTGCATTTTAACAACATACGACCGTGATCCGCAAGATAAGCAAATTTTAATAAATAAATTACCCTAAATTTGCGCAGACTGCAATACTGAATGAGGCTCCTACTGGGCCTGAGCGAAATCAGCGAATCGGGTCCCAAGTTTGCAAAACGGAATCAGAATCATGAGCTCAATGAGCCCTACCATATTCACAAGTTTCATTTTAGATCCCTTATATACGAATTTGGATCATTATTTCTCTTCCACTGGTAGGGCGGTCTTGCTCCCTTTGCAAAAACCATGAGAAATTTTCACTCTTCTATTCTTAGCACTTTCGAACTTGTGTCTCCCTTTCCAGAGTAAAATCCCACTAGTGGTAAGTAATAAGACAAATTATGAGCTATAGTTAAAGGACAAGTACTAGAAAAAGAAAGTGATTTTTTTTAACTCACTCTTTCCTCTCCTCTCCCACCTCTAGGAGGAGGGCAATAATAAACATCTGGGGGGGGGGTGCAAAAATAATAAAAAATTAAAGGAGAGCCATAAGACAAATTTTACTTCATAATTTGAACAAGAACTTCCAAGAAATTAAAAAAATCTGTAATATCCCTCCCTTAACTTCAATTTTAAATTTGAAGCAAATACTGGAAATATAAAAAAAATATATTTTTGATTATACATTAGCTATGATAACATTTTAGCACTTGATAAGCATTCTCCTTGAGCAAATCTCCCATGATATTAGTCTAGCTGATTATAGAATCTGGCTTTATTACAAATGTGAGAAAATTTACATAAAACTGTTGAAAAAAAAAAACCTAACTGGTTCACCAACATTGACCATCCAGAGATGGACACATAACAAAATGGACACATGGGCTTAGTGCCAGCCTAAATTATACTGACTTCAGGTCAATATAACTTGGCTAGTAGACATCCAATAATGCAGCTTTGACTATATTTAAAAATTATAGGGACAAGGCTCATAGCAGTAATTGGAAGTTTAAGAGGGGGTGCACTCAAGGACAAGGAAATTACTCCACAAATCCTACATTTATAGTAATTTCCTTGTCCTTGAGTGCAGTAGGATCAGGCGTTTGTCAAGGACAAGGAAATTACATTTATGAAGATTGCACTATTGAAACGAATTTTAGATATATACTTTTTGATTATACATTAGCTACTTACCAAAGATAGTGTTATTTGGATTCATTGCAACTTGATTCTTTGCTGCATCCCCAATAAGACGTTCGGTATCAGTGAATGCAACATAGGATGGAGTAGTTCTGTTTCCTTGATCATTAGCAATGATCTCAACCTTTCCATGCTGGAAAACGCCAACACATGAGTATGTTGTGCCAAGGTCTATTCCTATTGCTGGTGCCTTTGCCATCTATAAAAAAATTCCAGTCATAATCAAGTGTAAATAAATAATAAGGGCATATAAGCCTTTTATGTATGAAGGCATTGCAACCAAATAGTTGAAGTATGTGTAAACAAAAGTTGTTAAAATACATACTGATCAATAGTGGAAGTTGTTCAAATTGGTCAAATAAGTGCTGAGCTCTTATTGCAAGGTTATCAAGAAAATTCAGGACTGAGTAAGTCACAGCCACTGAAAAAGGACAAAAATATAAATATATCAGGCATCCTCAGTAGTGGAAGAAAACAAACAATAAAAGCTCAATAACTGAGGTATCTTTTGACTGTTGCTAAGAAAAAACCTCCATTTTAGAATTTGGTAAAGGCTAGTCATTTCTTTTGCCCTGTAGACTTTGCATTATTCCTTTGCCTGGCTTCACCAAGGACAGCTAAGCAGAGGTTTTGGGAGAAACATTGAGTTTTTAAAAAAAAGCCAGGATTTACCTTAGTTTTCTTTCACTTTCCTTGTTGTCACAATTAAGCCAATTCAACCTCATGAATTGCCTACACTTTCTTGGCTTACCATGCTTAGCAAGTTCAGTCTAAGGAATTGTTAGTTTATTTGGAATTTGGTAGAATCGTCAAATTTTTCTTTTTTTAATTCTGGCATTTTTAACTTCCAACACATTTAGCCGAAGACGATGCTTTGACTCTTCAAATTAGGATTACACTCAATGCTTTGCTATAGTATTGGAACTTGGCACACCAACTTGAAGAGAAACTCCTTGCATTCAAGGTATTCTGGTCCCAAAAAGTAACAAATGCTACCATACAACAGAAGACATCTCAGCCACTGATAACCAAAGTGATCAAATATAGGAAATGGAGATACCTTTGTCATGTGTTTTGAATGCCCAAAACTTGATTACCAAAGATTACCTTTCAGTGGCTGTGGAAACAGAAGAGGATGCACCAAAATTACCCTACAATACAGCTACCAGGCTGACCTCAGAAATCTCAATACCTCAATCCAACCCAAATGGGAAGATGTCTGGGCAGCTGCAGCAATGAGAGATGAATGGCAACTCTTCTTGGATGCCATAAGTGCCCCTGGAGGAACAGGAGGGCCCAAGGTAAGTTGAGTTCTCTAAACTTTTTATCAAAAGGAGGTTTGCAAGACTTCAATTGTATGTTGATCAGGTGTGAAAAAACATGGTTTAGGCCCAAATATCCAAAAAACTCATCAGGCTTTGTGCAACTTGATACTTGTGCCAAATTGACATAAGTAAATGATTCAATTTTTGCAACCTTGATAAGTATTGAAGTTATATAAATGAAGCTTACACTGATGGACCCAGACTAAAATCTGCTGAAGGAAGGTTCAATCAAGCTTACACTCTAACTCCTTATTATTGCTAAGGCTTGGAAGATGTTTTAAAGGAACATTTTTAATTTATGAGTACTAAATTAGGCTACTTTTTTAATTTTAGGTTTGAATCTACTTTCCGCATTTTACAAAATTCCTACAATTCAAAGTTCCTTGAAAAAGCAATACTAAATTTTTGTCAAAACACATTTATAAATTTGTCAAAACCTAGCAAATTTGGAAATGGCAAAGCTAAGACACTCAAAAACTTCCTTGGGCAAAGTTTATGTTATAATCTTAATTATCATATTTAGTTTACCATCACAATACAGATTGTTACTTGTAGAGGGGACGAGAATCTTGGTTGGGAGGAGAAGATGCCTGCTTTTATCAGGTATTTTATACATATATTTGCTCTTTCCAAATTCAATGATGCTTCTAAAGCAAATTCCATTTTGAGTCCTTAAGAGAACCAACCCCAAGGTAAATCATTACCTAGACTAGTTTTTATAAACTAGGATTTGAAGTCGAAAATTTGTCCAAAACTAACAAGGTACAAAAATTAGCTTTTAAACAAGACTGTAAACAACTATGTTTCGTGTCCTGTTAGAAACACAGAAAAGAAAAATAGAACAAACAAATAGGAGGCATTAGTGCTAGGTTACCCATGCAAGATATGTAAATTAAAAAATAAGTTTTGAACTTATCTAATTGAGCACTGAATTTCACATTACATGCACTGAAGTGCCATCTAAACCCCAGATTATTACTTCTACAGGCCAAAACCTTTTTTAATCATTTATTAGGGAACATGAAACTTATGTTTTTCCCTTTATCTGATAGACGAGTAGGCAAATTACTTGAAGTAAATCTCACCACTTTTTTCATATTGTAAGGGCAACTTGAAACCACTATAAATTCTGTGCTAAGCAGTATGTTAAATGGCTTGGAGTGGGTGGGTAGTAAGTTAGAAATAAAAAAAAACAATTGAACCCAAGTTTAATAAATACCCGAGGTATTTATATTGTTCCCAAGATGCAGTAAGTACATCTTACTGGAACAGAACAAGTCAAGATACTTCTTGATCTTCAACTGTGTGTCACTAGTATGCCAGTATATTTTGTTTTACTTACATAAAAGACATACCACATTTGTGATGGAAACAAAACACCTAAATTATTACTCAAAGTACAAAGAAGATGACAGTCAAATATGATTATTTTAATATGTTAGGTAGAAACTTAATTTAGCTGCCCCATTTTATTGCTTAGGTGGCTATTTTGGTTCAGTGGGAGGGGATATTGATCCAAACCCCCTATCATTCACCATGTCTTGATTTCTAAGCAATATTTTTATAAGGATGTTTAGAAAAACAGCTCTCATTGGCCAGAAACGAGTCTGACCCTCTGTAATGTTCAATGTGTAGCAATACCCAAAATGATTTGACAATTTTACTCAATAGTTTTTATCTAATGCTTTTTAAATTTGCTGTGGCATAATTTACTGACCCCTTAACTTTTGTTTAGGACTTGAAGGATTTTGTCCCTTGTACAGAGAGTATAGAAGAGATTGAAAGGGGTTTACCTAATAACCTCCTTTTGATAAACTTGGCTATTAACTCTATCACTTTTTTGCTTTGAGCTTTATCTGTTTTATGTTTAAGAATGGAGTTGTGGTGGCTGATATTATCTTATTCTGTGTCTGTTTTCTCCTTTAAGGCAAGTTAATCTTGCATTTTCGAGGTTGTCTGTTTTCTTTTTATTATTATTTCTTTTTTTTGTTAAGTTTTCAGAACTATTTTTGGTGACTTATGTTTTTTTAGACATTGACATTGGTTAAAGTATCTTGTACTGTGTCAGTACATAGTTTACACATAGAATTAATTTATGTGAACTAAAATACTAGTGGTAACTACAAGATTTATGATTTCCCATTTCTGTGAAAACACAAAAAACTGTTTTAAAACAGCAACCATTGACTAGCCCTACTTTTGTGACACTGATTTGAGTTATATTTTTCATTAGTATAATGGAAATCCAGTTGCTTTATAGGCATTTCTTATGTGTCTGAACCTTTCAGGAAATTCATGTTTTTGTTTTTAATATGGCTTCAACTTGGTCAGATTTTGCAATAAAATGACCTACAATATATCAAAATACTCTATTATTAATAGTTTCACATTACCATGCATTGACGCAGGAAACTATAGCCATAGGAAAATCATTGAAATATATGAGCTGGTTTCAAGTGATTACAGCACAAATAAGTTTCTAAAATATTAAAGGGAAAAAGTTGTTATTTATAGCTTATTCTGGATTTGAAGTTTGGTAAATATTGAGCAGTTCATATTATTAACCTACAAGTATATACCACTAGATACCATTTTGATACTTGTCTATTATATAAAAACTATCAAGAAGTGAAGTTTAGTTAATGCTAATGACAAAAAAAAACCTTTATGAGTGAAAAATAGAATACTTTAGTTACTTTAGTTTATTTTGTGAATTATTATTAAGGCCAATGTATGTGTTTCACTGGGACAGCCTTTCAGATGACAACGTCACAGCCCAAAATCTGGAATAGCATCACCCGTCAATAGTAAACACTCGTCATCACTCGTCAACAGTCAAACACCCCGCATCATCATAAAAAAAACTAACGTCTTCAGAGGTGGGAGGGTATAATAGTACAGGGGATTGACACTTGTCAAATCAGCAGGCAAAGGACAAGCTTCGAGGAGATATCAAATCTTGTCTTGGGAAAAGATGTCTTGAAATGGCCGAAAGTTTTCAATAATTTGAAAAGAAAAAAGAATAACTAATAAAATGGTTCTTGGCATTTACCCCCCCCCCAGGGGGAAAATGCCCCTGAAAAACAGCCCCCCCCCCCCGTGGAAATTTAAGCTTTCCAAATTTTGAGAACTTTATTTGATTTTTTTTTATATTTCAGTAGGGGGAAGGAATTTTAGAAACTTATGTATTACGCGCCCCTCACTCAAGTTTACGATGTGTAAAACTCGATAACAAACCGGTTTCTTCGTTAGTTTCTTTCAGCTTAGCGCGAGACAAGGCAAAGACAAGTGACAGATTAGATGGGAAATATATAATTTGGGGGATTATTTGTGTAGATACACGCGAAAGTAAGACCGCATCGAAATCTCAAAGCCACTATTGATAAACAGGTTTCCGCTGCATAATGAGATATTGCTCACTCCGTTACAAAGATCTAAACTTTAGTTTTCTGGGGTTTAGGGGGACTAAAATGTAGCTAGGTTAGGTTAGGTTACGTATTGCTACTTTTCAATTAGCTGGTACTCACGCGATAATGCGAAGATCAGATAAAAAAATCTGTTTTGTCTTTAATGATAAGTGATTGAATGAACATGGATGTTAAAATAACAATTTGGGATTTGCCAAAGACAGAAAAAGAGAGTGGGTTCTGTCAAAGACAGAACCCATGACATTATAGCGTACTGGACGCATAATTGTAATTTGTAAATCTTATAATTTTGTGCGTAAAACCATTATATTTTTATCCTTTATCCATTATATTTTATCCATTATATTATTTTGTTTTATTTTAGTACCCCTGTTTTTGTACCAGGTATCTGTCTCGCGTGTTTCCAGACTAACAGGTTTTTATCCTATCTGATCTTCGCATTATCGCGTGGGTACAAGCTAATTGAAAAGTACCTACATATTTAATATATGCTATGCTTTACCCCCCCCCCCCCTGTAATGTGCAAATATATGGCCCAAATTTGTTTTTTCTGAATTATTATATTTTCACCCTATTTTGTTTTATTTCATTAGCATTAACGAAAATTCACTTCTCGCGTGTGCACTCAGTTTCTACACAAGTACCATTTGGGCTATATATTTGCATATAAGGGGAGGGGGGTAAAGCATTTGGACAGTTTGAAATCAGAAAACAATTCTTATTTCATAATATGCAGAATAATTGTACCTAACACATTTTCCATGCAGACCCGCTATACTTTACCCCCTCCCCTCTCCCCCTGAGGCGGTGGTGTGGATGAAGAAGGGGCAGTCCTTCTCCTATATGGAATAAATTATGCTCATTTTAGGGTTTAATGTTACTCTTTACATTCATAATAAAAGCATAGACCAGAAATATTCCCAGAAATCAAAGGAGTATATATTAATTTCACATTTTTTTATGCGTTTTTTAAAGTTCCTTTTGTATCCCCTCTCCCTAAAAAAAACATCCTCCCCCCAAAACAAATCCAGGTTATGGCCTTGGGGATTATACATCAATTTCTACCTCCACCCTCTCCTCATCTTCCCGTTAGAACTAATTCTATATTTATCTGATGGCTCAATGAGAGCTGGGATTTTTTGGCATCAAAGTGCACCCTTTGAGGTATCTCTCCCTCCCTAACTACAAAAAATCATAGAACCCCATTATAGAATTTCAAGTGCCTTTGTTATTGGGAAAAATGCGAACATTATTCGCGGGCGGAGTTTTCTGCTGGGGGGGGGGGATTTTACGGGATTTTTTTTTTGTCAGCGGGGATGTATTTTCCATGGGGGGGGGGGGGGTGCCGTGGTTAGTTTTTGGAGAGTAAACGTCTAGAACCATCTTTGCCATGGAGCAGCGATAAATTTTTAATGAATAGTAAACAGTAAAGCTTTGAGACATCTGATATTTCTATCAAAAATCTATCAATAACGGTTCTGTCCTAAGACTGAGGATTTGAATGAATGGGTCTGGGTACTCGCTTGATTGAAATCGTCGCTTGATCGTGGCCCAACCACATTTGCGTATCAGAAATTGTATCTATTACAAGAGAATAATACTAGTGGTAATAATTATGTTTTTAATCCATCAACAAACTGATAGGCTCAAAGATAGAGTACACAAAAAAAGACATAAAAACTTCTTCAGAATAAATTCTATTGTTTTAAAATAAGGACAGTTTTTCAACCAGCGAACTTGGAAGTATACCATTAGCATCCACGGTGCTTTGTGTTAGGTGAGGAACTGCTCTAAGACAAAAGATATTCGTATAGTTTCACTCAGCTGGAGTTATTTCCATAGTTTTTTGTTGTATGCTGACTGTTCAAACAACCTTTTAGCTGTTCCTCTAAGCTATTTTTTGTTTTTTTTGCCATGAAAGGAGATTTTACAAGGGCCGTGGAGGTATTTCGTATTGTTTTTTTTTTTGCACCATGATTCGCACATTCTTCTTTTTCATATAAGCGAGCCCTACGGGACGCTTTGCTTTAGTCTATAAATTAAATTAAAAAAAAATTTTAACTGAAAGTAAGGAGCGGGCATTAAAACTTTTTTTTTTTTTTATTTTTTTTTTTTTTTTTTTAATATAAAAACTTTTTTTTTTTATTTTTTATTTCAATTTTTTTTTTTTTTTTTTTTTTTTTTTAATTTTTAAATTTATTTTTTTTTTTTTTTTTTTTTTTTTTTTTTTTTTTATTTTTTTTTTTTTTAAAACTTAAAACGAACAGAAATTATTGCGTATACGCAAAAGGAGCTGTTCCCTCATCAACGCCCTTGCTCTTTACACTTTATTGTTACTTATTACAAGTTTTTTATTGTTTTAAAAATAAGGTTGTGAGACAGTCAAACTTTAGCTGAAAAGAGATACGGAATAATTTCTGTTCGTTTTAAGTTTTAATGTCGCTTCTAACTTTCAGTTAAAAAAAACTTGTTTTTTTTTAATTTAATTTCTGAAAGTTTTTTAATTAATGTAGGTTTTGATTTAGGCTTACCGTACATGAATAATTAAAACAAAATTTGCATATTAATTTTACTTTTATTGGTTAAATGGCTTTCTCGAAAGTTATTTAATTTTATTTACGAACGTTTCTATTAGTAATAAATATACGTAACTTACAATTAACTTTTGTAACGACTTCTATATTCATATATTTTAATACGTATATTAGGGGGGTTCGCACCCTAGTCAATACCTCGCTCTATACGCTAAAGTTCGAATTTTGTTCCAATTTTTTAAAAATGACCCCTTAATCACAAAAGGCCGTTAATTAGAATAAAAAGCTCTTATGAAGTACTAAAAAAAAACTTTAGCGTAAAGAGCGGGGTATTGAATAGGGGGCGAACCCAATCATATACGTAATAATTTCTGTTCGTAAGTTTTTGATGTTTCTCCTTACTTTCAGTTGAAAAAACTTGTTTTTTTAATTTAATGTCTAATCGTTTTTTTTAATTAATCGCTGGGAAATCCGGCACCCCCTTCATAGCAATTTCCCTTCCCCGTGGAAAGATCCTCCCACATAACCCCCAGACCCCCCCACTACCAGAAAATCCCCCTGAAAACATCTGCATACTTCCCAATAACCAATACTGTATGTAAACCACAGTTTATATAATATACCAGTAAGTTTACTGCAGATGATTTCTGGCTCTTCATTCTCGGTGCAGACAAAAAGCTCCTCCCACTTATTTCTGCACTTATTGGTTGAGCCAGCCAAGTGGTTTTGTCAGTACTGTTCCGTAGGTGATTATTCTTTGTCTACCCATGAAAAGATCTGATGCCGCTTATGTTTATATCTGCAAAAACGTTCTCTGGAGCACTCGCACCTTGGTCCGGGTTTTTTTTATAATGGGTGAGATAGGGAAAGATCATACTGGATAATTATATAAACTGTGATGTAAACATTGGGTAAAGTTCAAAACTTTCAGCCCTCCCCCCCCCCCCGGGGGACTTTGGGGGTGAAGTCATCCTAAAAGACAAAGTTATTATATTTTCGACCATGCTGAAGAAAATGGCTATCTCAAATTTTGATCAGGTGACTTTGGGAAACAAATGAGCGTGGGAGGGGGCCTAGTTGCCCTCCATTTTTACGTCACTTTAAAAAGAGCACTAGAACTTTTAATTTTTGTTTCGAATGAGCCCTCCCACGATATTCTAGGACTACTGGTCAATAATATCACCCCTGGGGAAAAAACAAATAAACATGCATCCATGATCTGGCAAAAAATATAAAATTCCACATTTTTGCATTCCACATTTTTGAACCTCTACAGTAGGGTTCTCTGGTATGCTGAATCATGGTGTGATTTTCATTAAGGTTCTGTAAATTATAGGGGGTCGTTTTCCCCCTTTTTCGAAAATCAGGTAAATTTTCTCAGGCACGTAACTTAAAGAAAATTACAATTTTGAAAGCAATAAATAAATTTTAAGAATGCATAGGACTAAACTTAATAACTTATATACTTGAAATCAGCATTAAAATCTGATTCTTTGATGCATCAATTGATATCAAAATTCCAATTTTTAGAGTTTTGGTTACTACTGAGCTGGGTCGCTCCTTGCTTACAGTTTGTTACCATGAACTGTTAAAAACTCTAGAATATCTGACACCAATGCACCATAGATATTGTAATCCATGCATCTCTTCACTAATGCAAAAACCTTCAACAAGAATGTATGTCTCCATACTTTTAGAAGGACCCTTATAATTTACGAAGCATACATGACTGATGGAATTTTCACCCTTTTTCACACAGCTGAAGCAAATATAACAATATTTATTTTTTTTATCCCATATATAGTTTTTTACAGTGAAAGTGTCAATAATGACCCCTACACATCCTTTGACTGTATAGTCATGGCCCTTGCTGCGTTTGTTCCACCCCCTATCTCCCACTACTGTAGTCCAATAGGAACTATTCAGAAACCTGTTTTTTGGGAACTACCATTTTTCAGTGACTCCTCTCTGTTCTGCTGTAAGATTTCCGCCAACGTTTCCATCCATACAGTGCCAATTGCCGATTCAGTTTCCATGGAAGTCTCTTTGACATAGGGCAGATGCCTAAGGGACACCCAGTGTTTCAGATAGTGTGGCGTAGCCTCCACCTTTCCCCATAACATCCCACGCAGCCTCAAAGTTTATGTCTCCTTGTACATTGGTATAGTGCTCTGCTGTTCCTTTAGGCTTGCTGTCTGTAAAGATTGTCAAATAGTCTTTTACATTTGTGGGAGAATCAGGATAGTTTTTTTTACGATTTTTTTCACTTACAGGCCTCAAAAGTCAAAAGCTTAAACCTGTTTCTATGTGTTTACAGGCTGCAATACAGTATTTTCCTTTTCTGGCACTGGAAAGAAGAAAGCCTTTGATGTCTGGAAAAGTTATCCCAATTCAACTGACATGTTCTTGGATTTGTCATCTGCATCAACTGCTACGAGACTATGAAGGCAGAGATACTGGAGAGATTTGTAGTTTTATGCTATTAGCAGACAAGCGAAGTCCAGGGTGTTGACAAAGCAAGAAAAGTACTTTTGCCAAGGGATGGCAGATTGACTGCATCCCACCAACATGCAATGCCCTTCTTCAGCACACCAGGTGTGCACACTTTCAGGTTGGCCAAATTTGGGGAAGAACAAGCCAACCCATTCACAATCCTCCTTCCCCCTCTGAATTTGGATGGAAGCTCATAAATGATGAGTGGCACCCTGTCTGGACAACACTACCAGAGGCTTCCAAGGCATGCAAAGAACTGGTCAAATGTAGCTGCAAGAAAGCCTGCAAGCCATCATGCAAGTGCATGAAGGCTTCACTACCATACACTGATCTGTGTACCTGTAATGGAGCCTGCTACAGATCTAACGCCAGCAACTAATAGGCTGCTGAGCCAGGTCACCATCTGCATACCACTTTTCTTTTTTTCTTGTTTTTACCTATTTTTATTTCTTCCTTCAGTGATTAAAGTCATCTTTAAACAAAAGTTATAGTAGCAGATTTGACTCATAGACGAGGGTAAACAAGGGGGGAGGCAGTCGTAGTTTTGTGCATCACAGCTGTCATCCCTGGTTTCCTTTGTCCAGTGTTTGCCAACTACTCCCAGTAGTCATCAGAACTGCTGCAGCCAAAATTGAAAAATACTCAGTTTGGAATTTCCCCGCCCCCCTTCCCAGTTTCCCCTATCTGGGATTTAGGATGTAATACTGTACCACTTGATCTTGAGAATGTCTCCTGAAATGGCAAGAACAAACTTAGAGACAGCAGATCATAAATTTCTATTCTGTAGCATTTCCCCTGGGGGAAACATTTACCCCTGTTTCCCCCTCCCAGGTCATCCTCTGCACTTTTGCCATGGCATTAAATCAGTGACTATATAAGATTGAATAAACAAACCAAATACCAATTTGAAATAGACAAAAACTAATATTTCCCATTTCCTTCCTGTTAGGTGAATTTCACCCCCCCCCCACCCCTCCCTTTGATGGTGGGACACTCCTAACACCTTTTCCATCACTTTGCTTCAATTTCTGTCTAATATTGAGTATACACAGTGAATATCAAGATAAAATAAGGAAAAAGATTTTTTTTTTGCTTTTCCCCATTTTGGGTGACTTATCCCCTATTTCCCCCTTTAAAGGGGTCGGATTGCTTGTGTCCCAATCTCATCAAAAGAGGACAACAAACTGCCCCTGTAGACCTACTTTCATACTTTTTTTTCCAAATTTGCACAAAGCCTTGACTAATTGACTAGACTATATGTGGTTCTCTCAGCAGACAAACCCCAATCCAATTAAAGACAAGTAGACAATTAAATGCAAGTATTAGTATGACCTGTCATAGCCTTGGGTATGTTTCCAGCCAAGGGGTGTAAAGTGGGGTTATGTAGGACAGAGAGAAACAGAGTAAAAATTTAACTTTATTTATAATTATATATAAAATTAATGAATTGGATTAGAAAGCTGAAAAGTGTGGAATAAACTAAATAAAAAAGAGCTACAATTTGAAGTTAGTTTTAATTTTTTTGCTTTTATCCATACCATGCAAGAGTCCAAAATATAAAAACTCAAAAACAATTGTGGAGGAATAAATTAAAAGAATCTAGAATTTTCTATCTGGCCAACTAATTTTGAGTTTTTTTTGAATTTATAGTACTTTTGATTGCTTCAAATTTTCCATTTCTGATGCTCCAGACCTTTTTTAAAAAAGCTACCAGGTTTTACATTATATTTTTTTCTATTACCTGGGAATTTTATCAGAAAAAAATGTTCATATTTTAGATCCTTTTTCAAAGATTACTTGTGCAAATTTCATTGTGCTGGTATGTTGGGTCAGAGAGCAAGATCTCTGTTTGTAGCATAGGAAAATTAACATTGCAATGAATTTAGCAACATTCACCTTAAATTGGGAGTTTCAGCATCAGTTGACAATCTCAAAAACAAAAAAAGGTTCCATGATTAATGTAATTCTTGACCTAGTTCATTATTAATGCAATTCTTGAGAAGAATAGTTTGTTTGCTTTGACTGGTGATAGAATTACACCATTGATGTTTAAATTAAGATTTAGGATTTGCCAAGGACCAGACAACAGGCAATTATATTTTCCAGGATAAGGGGTTGTTGTCCAAAACAAAACAGTTCATCACTGGACACACCATGACTTTGTACTCTTACAAGAAGCAACATTTTTGGAAACTGTAGCACTAGGTCATGTTTGAAAACCATCAATTTGCATGTCAATATGTGGTTTTCTAAAAGTAAAATACCATTTGTTACTGTGGTTTGTTTCATTTATTTCTGGGTTAACAAACAGGCCTAGTTGTCTGTGGCCTGATGTCAAATACAAAGCCCAAATTTGATTCTGAACTATTATATTTTCATCCTATTTTGTTTTATTTCATTAGCATTAACATAGGCCTAACTCTACTTCTGATGTGATTCAATCAGCATAGCCTAAAAGGTAAAAATTTAGAATTGTGACTTTTGGATAAGGAGACATGTTAAGAAAACAATTCTTACTTTAAAATATGTATAATGATCCTAGTTAACATATTATCCAAGGGAGAGCCTTTATAATCAATCTTTCCTTTTTTCTAACTTTAAAGAAAAAAATTACAATTTTTTTTTGCCACACTCTGAATGCAATGCATAAATCTTTTGAAATTGCTGCTTTAAATTGTTCTTATAGATAGCATTTATCCTGGCCGTCCCTCCAAGCATTCATCCAAATTGAGCATAGGGTAGGCCTATTAATTTTGAATTGAAGTTAGGTTGTAATAATATTTTGTATTTTGCCTCTGCTCATTAGAAAAAAAACAGAATTAACAATGAACAAAATGAACACTATCTATAAGAACAATTTATAGCAGCAATTTCAAAAGATTTAGGCTACACATTACATTTCAGCATGGAAAAAATTTTAATTTTTCTTTTAAGATAGAAAAAGAGGAAAAACTTGATGATGAAGGCTCTCCCCTTAGATAATATGTCAACTGGGATCATTATACATATTTTAAAGTAAGAATTGTTTTCTTATCATGTCTCCTTATCAGAAGTCATAATTCTAAATTTATACCCCTAAAAATATTGAGGAAACTGTTCATCAAGCAAGAGAGGGTTTTAACAGCCAGCATTTAGGTATGATGAGGCCTATTTTAGAATGTTATCAAGTTGACATTCCAGAATTTAATATTGGTTCTTCGATGAGATTGGTAATATTGTAATAATACCTTACTTACCAAAACTAAAGTGATGCTAAACACATCTTTACCAAAACTAAAATGATGCTAAACAGAGATAGTATCTAAGAAATGAATCATTTCTTAAATCATAAATTCACAAAGATGAAGAAAATTAAATATTATAGGGTTCCAAAAAAAGAGAACTCGATGATGTAGTAAGCTAATATCCCAAGAAGTATAATTCCAGCATAATCATACAAATACAAAAAAGGACAGAACAAACTTACGATTAAAACAGATAATTCAATGAATCCAAACTTCTTGCCTCTTTAAATGCTGATACTAAAGTGATTCTTCTTTTCCGCTTCTGGTGGGATATGGTACTTTCGAAGCTTCTAGATTATAACTAGCGCCAGCTAGTTGAAAGCATAACCACAGATAGCTATGCAAGTACCGAGTGTTCGTTTCAGACTAATTGTTTTGGACTTGTATGTTAATTTTTATTTTTTATAACAAAACTTTGCATACAACAATCAAATTAGTAAAAATTTTGAGAAATATATATGAAATTCCAAGACAGATGATAAGATCTTAGTCTTCTATAGCAACAATTCTGCAAATATAGTGTCGCAAATATATAGCTACAGCAAAAACTCTGTCTCACTAAAGCGCACTTTTTTCTGTTCACTAATAAGATTGAAACTTAATAAACACATTTCCATGTGAAATATTCGCTACAAAGAATGCCTGCAATTTACCCTGAGGGCATAGGTTTAAGAGGGGTCAAGTTATATTTAATTAGTCAAACTCTTAAATCTAAGTAGGCCTAACTCTTCGTGGGGAAAGAATTGGTGCCAAGTATGCCCGTAATTTACCCGAGGACATAGTTTTAAGAGGGTAAAGTTATTTTTAATTAGTCAACCACTTAAGCCGTCCTAGCTGAGCGGATTGGCGTGCTGGATTTAGGATTCTGTGTCCGAGAGGTCAAGGGTTCGAATCCTAGTGTACCCAATCCAATTATTTGTTTTGGGATGAGAGTCAGTGGTGTGACTCTGTAAGCTCAGCCAGAGTCGACCCAGCTTTAAATGGGTACCCGGAGAAATCTCGGGAAAATAAACTGGAAGGGTGTGCGAAAAGAACCGGATGGTTGGGCCCCATCCTCCATTGCACTTCCTGGCTGAAGGGCCAAGAAACTGAGATCATCACCGCCGGTAGGGACTGTAGAGTCTAATGCCGTATTCTTTACTTTTTATTTACTTTTACAACCACTTAAATCTAAGCAGGCCTAACTGCGTAAAATACGATCAGAGTCAGCTTCAATCTGGAACAATTTTCAAGATTAAAAGTTGGCGTAAGAAATATCCATGCTGAAAAAATGCAGCTATTTCTAGCTTAAAAATTGGAGGATTTTCCATCCCTTAAGATGTATACTAAACGATCAACCAAATAAACACTATGATAGCCAAAACAATAGGATAAACTAACCAAACAGTAACGTAATTTTTTGCCTATGAACTTTTTTTGCCTAAAGAGGCTAATTGGAGCAATTGTCAGTAGAATGGTTTATTTCAAAATGCGTCAGAGATTGACCCACAAACCCCAATAATGACCTATAAAAGGCAACTTCAATATTACTAAGGTGGAAAAAAATGGAGACATACTTTTTGGACTTAGTAAGGTAGCATATAATACAATATATATATTTAAGTTTTTAATTTTCTAGCCCATTTGGCTGTTTTGAACGAATGGATAAACTGCATTACATTTTAAATAGTCTCCAGCATCTTAAAACATGCCCTATGCACACCTTCAATTTTTTAAGGATCCCAACCTAATATTTGGAGACAAAAGCAAATGTGATAGATTACCATTGTGGTTATTAGATGTCTCCTAGAAACAAAAAGACATTAATAAGAATATTGAACTGATCAGCTGTCTAATAATTTGTCCGATTTCGGTCATTTTGGATCAACAATTTCTGGCAGGGAAACGAGCAAAAAAGGGACATCCTTGGTATGATCCCAATGGTTACTGAAAAATGGCACTGGAACATCCAAACTGATCCACAAGTGGCGTTGATCTATTCAAGGGCTAATTCAGCCTCCCCTTAGACTTTTGGCATGCGCATGGTTTGAAGATAATTTAAAGTTTGATAAAAACGAAGAAAATATGAAATAATCGAGAAGCGACAGTGATTTCAATCAGTTGAAAAAAAGCGAAGCGAAAAGACAAAACAGACTTTTTGGCAAGGATCCCCGCCAAGCACACGAAAAAAAAACAACAAAACAACTAAAGTTTTGAAGTGAAATCGAGGAAACACAAAAAAAACTAGCCGGAATAAAAAGAAGACGATTCAAAAATTAGATTGGACCAGAATTATTTCCCTAGGGATTAATACAGCCTGCCTATTGACCTGATTTTTGTTATTACAGTCAACTGGTCTGGATTAACACGATCTTGGATTGGGTTTTGATTGAAGCAACCCCAGTTCTATTTAAAGCAAAGTCTTTGTGTATGTATTTTATTTTTTACTGCCTTTCATGGACTGCCAAGTTGTAAACCAATTTGTCTCGTCAAAAAGCACTAAAAAACCTGGATGTTCAAAAGTGGAGAGATACAAAATAGAGGTAGATAAAAAATACATACATAAGGACCTCACTTTAAACATTGATGCTAGGGATATTTTTAGTAAACTCAATGTACGATAATTTAATATAAAGAGAATCAAATTTTATTCCTTCTCATTTTAAACCAAGATCAATTGACTATAATAATAAAAATCAGGTTTGAAGACAGACTGCATAAATCGCTTGGGACATAATTCTTCCCCAATCTAATTTTTGAATTGTCTTTCATTTTTTCTTTTTCTTTCAGCGTTTCCTGTGTCTCGTTATAGCTCACTTTAAAAGGATAGTGTTTTGTGTGTGTGTTGAGCACTGAGGACGACTTGGCGGAGGTCCTTGCCAAAATATTTCAATTGGCAGACAATCACCCTCATCTCTTGGTTTCTTGATTATTTCCATACTTTTTTTTTGCGTTTTTATTAAACGTCATGCATAGCCAGTGTGGTCTTGCAGCATACTTACGTAATCTGAAGTCTTTGTATCATGACTTAGGAAGACCTCTGTCATCATAGGCAGCGTAATAGCGCTGCCTAAGCAAAGAGCGATGTGGGCACAATGTGTTATCATTTGTTTATTTTTAGACCAGGGCACTTCGTATAGAAGGAGTTGTCATAGAAACTTTAAAAGTGGCTCATTCGATTGGAAATAAACAGAGCTAGTGCCCTTTTCAATAGTCTAAAGTGATTGGAGGGCAGCCAGCCCTTAAACACACCCATCATTTCCCCAAACACATCCAGTCAAAATTTCTAGAAGGCCATTTTTTTCACCTTAGTTGAAAGGTCTGGAAATTATGTCTTCGAGGATGATAAACCCCCCCCCCCCACAGCCCTCAGGGCAAGGGCTGTAAGTTATACCCTGGTGGCATATAAGGTTTTTTTATAATAAGGGTGGTCGTACAAACTTTGGAGGAGGATCATTGGACTGGTAATCAGAAGTTCTAGCGCCCTTTTAAGACTCAAAGTGACCAGAGGGCAGCTATCCCCTCCTTTTCTGGTTTTAGACCAGGGGACTTCGTTCAGAAGTTGTCATAGAAACTTCAAAAGGGGCTCATTCGATGCAAAATTGCAACATTTATCGCCTTTTTTAATATTCAATAATGATTGGAGGGAAACTACCCGTCCCCTCCCCCCTACGCCCATCCTTTCCCCAAATACATCTAATCAAAATTTTGAGATAGCCATTTTGTTCAGTGTAGTTGAAGAGTCAAGTAATTATGTCGTTTGAAGATGACCCCTTCCCCACAGCCCTCAGGGCAAGGGTTTTAAATTATGCCCCGAGGGCATACAAGGATTCTATGGAAAGGGTGGTCGTGTAAACTTCGGAAAAGGCTTATTGGATTGGACACCAGAAGTTTTAGCGACTTTTTAAGAGTCAAAGTGATCAGAGGCCAATTAGCCCCCCCCCCCTTACGGTTTATTTTCCCCAAACACATCCGATAGAAATTTTGAGATATTCATTTGTTCAAAAACAGTCCAAAGATTACATGACAAGGTCATTGGGCTAGACACAACCTCCCAGAATTTAGGAGCAAGGGTTTCAATTTATACCCCGGGGTTACATAAGCTTTATATAGAAGGGGTGGCTGTGTGACCTTTAGAAGAGGCTCATTTGATTGGAAATTTAAAGTCCAAGTTTCCTTATAAGTCAAAATTGATGGAGGGCAACTAGTCACACCCCCTCCCTGACACTCTCTTTTCCCCAATCGCATCTGATAATAATTGTGGGATAACCATTTTGCTCACAATAGTCTAAAGAGCATATAACAATGCCTTCGGGGTGGAAAAAACCCTCCAAAGCCTAGAGGCAAAGGTGGGATGGGGCTCATTTGATTGGAAGTCGGAAGATCAAGTGCCCTTTTTGAAAGTTAAAAGTAAATGAAGGGCGAACAGCCCCTCTCCGACAAGCCTATCATTCCCCAAAACAAATAAAAAAAATACATTTAAAATGTTTTCACTTTATCTTAATAAATAGAAAATTATCAAAGCTTTAAAAAATAAATATCAATATATGTATATTAAACTGACAAACCACAATCATTTTTTTTTTCAGTAAAGTGCAAACCATGTTCTGGTCTTAAGTAAGGCATGGGGTTGTCAGCCCTACTCATGTTAATTTTTGCTCGTTTTCAGTTTGACTTGGTTATTTTTGTAATTCATGTCCGTTTTGAGTTTCATTTATTTATTGACGGTGATTTCTTGTAGTTTTACGCTTGGAAGCTTATTTGTTTCTGCTCATTTTTGGCTTAGTAGAGCTCTTTAGTTTTCTTTGAGAAACTTGTTTTGTGGATTTTTTTTTAAATTAGTCACTACAGAAACACGACCTGATGTGTTCTACATACGGTATAGCGAGATTTTTTTTTATCAATAATTTGAAATAATTACAATATAATTAACTGATAATAATTACAATTTTTTCCCTACCGCATAAATAATACACCTTGGTTAACTATTATTTCAATTTTATTGATTTGTCTGGATTAATGAAGTCTAATACAAACAACTATGAATAGATCGCTAGGTGTGCCTGTTAGCCCAATGTTGGAAGCTCCGGCTATTCATCAGGAAATCTTACACTAGGCTCACTCAGGAGTAAAATTCGCGGGTTCAAATCCAAATGCAGCACCGTATTTTTCAAACAACTATTTTTAATTACAACATTTTTTTAGACTTAAGTAAGAGTAGGAAAAGCAGCTCTAAAACTGTAAAAACTAATAAGGAGAAGCTTCTTTTTTAACATAACTAATCCATTTATTTAAGAAAATCCATATTTTAAATTCAGTAGACCCTGTCATAGCCCTTCACTAAAATAAAATTAAAACTTTGATCAAACGAATCTAATAATAAAAATCCATATAAGCAACAGAAATACGTTTAAAAGGCAATGCTAGATATGGTTATTAATACAAGTCCCTAAAGCCCAGTAAAAGCATTTTTGAATTCACAAACGGACACTATTACATAAAGAAAAAATAGATATTGTCAAAATTAAAGTTTACGAGAATAAGTTGACAACTATACAAGCAAAGGCATTACCAAATAATGCGTTAAGGAGTAGCCCCCACAAAAAAGATTAAAAAACCTGAACTATATGAAGCAAAAAGATAAGAGCCTCTGTAAAACAGGTAATGAAGATATTCATGCAGTTTCGAAAAAATTATAATTTCACCCCTCCCCCCTCTTTCCCCTCAACTAAAATTTCGGCTACATCTTTGCAGTAGACTATTTTTCAGGCAACATTCTTCTAACAGACACTCCATTATTAAAGACAAAAAAAATCACCGAAGACAAAGCACGCTGGTCGGGCATGTCCTAAATTTATTTAAATGAAGAAAAAATAATTAATTTTTTAGACTCAAAAGTTCGAAGTTTTTAATGTTTGGTTCTATAAAACGTATACTTTATAGACAAGACCAGAGGCAGATCTTTCAATTAGTTAACAAGAAGTAGAAACAAAAAGACCTGAAATCTGAGCTAAAGTTTATAATTTTTTATTTTTTTTTGTTTGCAAAAAATGATTCCACAAAGGATGGTGGAATCTGGCCAAAACTTGATTTTAATGGTTTTTACACTACTTTGACACGTCTAAATCTTCAGAATCACTACTGTAAACCGTAGATTACACTCTTTTGATTGGCCAATACTTTCTGATGTTTTTGCTAGTCATTCTATTCTACAACCATAATTCTTGTGACCAAAAACCATATATAATATGGCATCTTTCAGTTATTTAGGGAGGTACTAGTCATAAGTTCGTCCAAAATGCCCAAAAATTTTAATTTGGCATAAATAACTTCAACTGTTCTCTGACGACATCAGGTTTGTAAGCTGTTCGTTCTATGGCCAGTCACCCTTGGCTGCAGAAATCCAGAGAAAAGTTCTAGCGGTGTGATATCTCCAAGAAATTCTTTGACCAAAAGATAATCCAATTGGAGAACGGCCCAACGTTGAACATTGACTTCAAATCACGGGGAAAATGATGACACTCAGCGCCGTCCAATGGCTATCAGGAATGAGTTACATTAGTCACAAGATCGCGTTAGCAATTTTTCTATGACCCAGGGTCAAGTTCACATTATTCTTTTTATATTTCTAGATTAAATACTTTTACTGACTTTTTCATACACAAAAGTTCTCAAGCAGTAAAACCAGACAATAGAGTAAAATCAACTTCAAAACTAATTTGACAGAACATTTTTAGTCTCCTAAACACAGAATCTATTTATCAAACTATAAATTTATGAATTTAGTAAAAATTATTTAAACACTTTGATCACAAAGCATTCAGCTTCAATTAATATTTTAATTTAATTTATAACTTGACTAGTATATTTTAAAAATAAAGAACATTCAATTAAAAAAACAACAAACTATTCTGCCAGGAGATTCGTCAGAAAACACAAAAACGCGGGAAGGAGTTCATGAAGGAGTTACGTGAGCATGAAGGAGATACATTTTTAAAGAGAGCAGAAAAATTGAAACACGGGAAAATTGACGTGTCAACTTTGACCGTTTATTGATTATTTTGACGTGACATTTTGACTGTTTATGTTTATTTTGATGTGAAAAATTGAAATCAACTTTGACCGTTTATTGATTATTTTGACGTTAAATTTTGACTGTTTATGTTTATTTTGATATGGAAAATTGAAATCAACTTTGATTGTTTATTGATTATTTTGACGTGAAATTTTGAGTGTTTATGTTTATTTTGATGTGAAAAATTGAAATCAACTTTGACCGTTTATGATTATTTTGACGTGAAATTTTGACTGTCTATGTTTATTTTGATGTGAAAAATTGAAATCACCTTTGACCAGGAGCGAATCTCCAGCATTTAAAACTGGTGGGGGGGCAAGAGGGGTTCATATCTGGATAGTTAAAGGGCATGGGATGTATAACATTTTTTCTCCACATTATTGGGGGGGGGGGCAACTGCCCCCCTGCCACCCCCAAACGACGCCCCTGCCTTTGACTGTTTATTGAATATTTTAACGTGAAATTTTGACTGTTTATGTCTATTTTGATGTGAAAAATTGAAGTCAACTATGACTGTTTATTGATTATTTTGACGTGAAATTTTGACTGTTTATGTTTATTTTGATGTGAAAAATTGAAATCAACTTTGACTATTTATTAATTTTTTGACGTGAAATTTTGACCGTTTATGTTTATTTTGATGTGAAAAACTGAAATCAACTTTTACTGTTTATTGATTATTTTGACGTGAAATTTTGACTGTTTTATGTTTATTTTGATGTGAAAAATTGAAATCAACTTTGACCGTTTATTGATTATTTTGACGTTAAATTTTAACTATCTATGTTTATTTTGATGTGAAAAATTGAAATCACCTTTGACTGTTTATTGATTATTTTGACGTGAAATTTTGACTGTCTATGTTTATTTTGATGTGAAAAATTGAAATCACCTTTGACCAGGAGCGAATCTCCAGCATTTAAACTGGTGGGGGGGCAAGAGGGGTTCATATCTGGATAGTTAAAGAGCATGGGATGTATAACATTTTTTTCTCCACATTATTGGGGGGGGGGGCAACTGCCCCCTGCCACCCCCAAACGACGCCCCTGCCTTTGACTGTTTATTGAATATTTTAACGTGAAATTTTGACTGTTTATGTCTATTTTGATGTGAAAAATTGAAGTCAACTATGACTGTTTATTGATTATTTTGACGTGAAATTTTGACTGTTTATGTTTATTTTGATGTGAAAAATTGAAATCAACTTTGACTATTTATTAATTATTTTGACGTGAAATTTTGACCGTTTATGTTTATTTTGATGTGAAAAACTGAAATCAACTTTTACTGTTTATTGATTATTTTGACGTGAAATTTTGACTGTTTATGTTTATTTTGATGTGAAAAATTGAAATCAACTTTGACCGTTTATTGATTATTTTGACGTTAAATTTTAACTATCTATGTTTTTTTGATGTGAAAAATTGAAATCACCTTTGACTGTTTATTGATTATTTTGACGTGAATTTTGACTGTTTATGCTTATTTTGACGTGAAAAAATGAAATCAACTTTGACTGTTTATCCATTATTTTGAAGTTAAATTTTGACTGTTTATTGATTATTTTGACGTAAAATTTTGACTGTTTATGTTTATTTCGACGTGAAAAAATTAAAATCAACTTTGAATGTTTATTGATTATTTTGATGTGAAATCTTGACTGTTTATTTTTATTTTGACGTGAAAAATTGAAATCAACTTGGCTGTTATTAAAGGCAAATTGTGTACAGAAGAAATATTTTATTTAAATGTATCCATGACACGAAAAATTCTTTGATCAATTTTTGACATGAAAAGTTCTACTTCTCACCTTTTTCTATGAGCAAAGGGATGTAACGTATTAAAAAAAAACAATTAAATACAACAGAAACTTATAAATAACTTTAATTTAAAAACCAAATGGGATAGAACGAAATACGCTGGATCAACCGATAGAACTTGGTTAGTCTAAGGGAGTGGGATTTGGGCTGAGAAAAAAAAAAAATTGCATAACGCCTTTTCAATTGCCTCAACGGTTAGAAGCCTGTTAAGACCGGCAAGTAGCTTTTAAATCCCATACATTGGAAAGGAGTTAGCTTGACACACTAAGTTCAAAATTTACTAAACCTATGTTCAGTTATCAATCTCTGATTTAAATGTCTAAGATCAAATCGTAATGCGTGCTTGGAATATTATTTTGTGACTTCTCTAATAATAGGATAGTAGAATAAAATTATTACCAGAATTTATATAGTCTCTAAGTTGCAACTGTGTAATGAAAAATTAGGCATCCCCCAATACCCCCTTCAAAAATATTATTGACCCCTAGCACCCAAAAAAAAACTACCAGCTTCCTTACCCTACGACCCAGAAAAATAAAATTCACAAAGAAATTTAGAACATCAGAAACCAAAATACGAATCCAATAAATAAAAGCTTAAAATAAAAACTGAAAAAAGGGACTAACATGACAAATGAACGTGCAAAATAATAATTAAAAATAAATCGGAAATATATCTCCGCAATTGGTTAGATTTGAAAATAAAATTAACGCTTTTAAACTAATCAAAGCGAAACATTTTGTGTGTAGTCATATTCTATAGTTGGAATAACAGATTGAACAAATTTCAAAAAAATTATAAGGTACATGTACACTTCTATATGCCCTCCAGAATCCTCAACAGTTTGAATCAGCTTCTTCATCACATCAGCGTGTCTAAAATAAGAAATAAAACAATATAGTATAGGGATTTCATTTGAATGAAAACAACGAAAATTGCAAAAAAAAGGGAAATATAACCCAACAAATTATTATGAATTCATATAATATTACTTCGACACATAAAAAATAATCCAATAAAAAATGTAATTCAGAATTGTTTTTTGGCGTCAAATTCTGGAAATTTTCTGAAACTTTGAAACTGCATAGTTCTGAATTATTTCGGTTTTTTATTGTGGAGTTGAATAATACCGTATAAGCTGAGCAGCAATCAGGAAGAATTCCTTTTTAAATTTATAGGTCCATCAGAAAAAAACTACAGTGATGACAGTTGTAAAATATGGTTCTGAAGCATGGGTGCTCCAAAAACGGAGGAAGATTTCCTAGATGTTTTCCAGTGAAATTGCCTACGGACCATTTTGGGTATCCGACTGTACCTATTTGAAACAGTAGGCTGTACGGAAGTGTGGTTCAATTCCACTTTTTAGGGCTATAATGAGAGAAAGGTTGAGATGGCTAGGGCACCTTCTGCGAATGAAGAATGACAGATTGCCAAATACTGTCCTTTTCAGCCAACCGTCGAGGGCTAAACGGAAAGCACATCGTCCACGGTTGGAGTAGGAGGATGTCGCAAGGAAAGATTTAAGAGAAAGGCGAACTTCCTGGGAGGGTGTAAAGAGGGAAGCTTTGAATTGATTTGGATGGAGAAGGAGCGTGCGTAGCTGTGTCGTCCTTAGGCGGCATGGGTGCTGCGGTGAGTTGCTATTAGTAGTAGAATACGGAAAATGATTGCAAATTAACAAATAAGATATCTGATAAATTAGAAAAAAAAATTCAGGACTCATTTTCACTTTCTTTTTGTAGAGCTTAAAAAAAAAAAGCCTCCAGACGTCCTAGCCATGTTAGGACGGCAAAATACTGATTTTGATTTACACGATTCGTAGACATAGCCGTAAACTGGAAACGCCTATGAGCAGTTTTCGCAAGGACAGTAGAACTTTCATTATTAACTTTATTCAACTTATTTTTGAATGTAATGTCGTGTTCGTTTCGGTTAAGAAATTCTTGACGTATTATACACATGTATATATATATTTTTATTTAAAGCAGTTTAAGCACTTGAATAAGTTTAGGGATTATAGTTTGACCCAAAAAAAATAAAGTCACTAGAAAAAGTTAAATTCAGGATATTTTCTTGATGTAACCTCCAACTTTTATGTCAAATTCTGAATTTCTTTCTGAAGTTGCAGGGTTTTTGAATTATTTCAGTGTTTGCCGTGTAAATGGGCATTCCCCTATAAACTGAAAAAGTATTTAGAATCATTTCCATTTTATATAACAAGTGTCTAAGGACAACCGTTTATATTACAAGTGTCTAAGGAAAATCTTTCCAATTATTATAAAGACAAAACATTAGAAAAAAGTCAAAAATTCTTTATTCAAGACTAACCAAAAATTTTCCGTCTTTTCTTTTTTTTTGGAACTTTAAGGAAGTCCTCAGTAGTTCTAAACCCTGTTAAATAACACATTGATAGTGAATTTACACAATCTGTAGACATAGCTGCAAGCTGAAAAATAGTTTTGAGCGGTTTATGTTAGAACAGTGAAAACTATAATTATTTAAAAATATACTTATTTATATTTATATAAAAAAAATATATAATTATATAACAAAAAATAGAAAATAAAATATTTTAATGTATAAAAATAGTCAATTTAATTTCAAAGTGAAAACGTCGCACTTTGCTTTCGTTAAGCAATTCTTGTTGACGTGGAATTCCAAATTTTTGTTTACAACAACTAAGTAAATGAATAAGTTTAAGGATTTTAGTTTGGCCCAAACAATGATGGCTTTAAGCATTATGTGAAATGATCACGAGGAAAGACGCAGAAAATCAAATATAACTTCAGTAAAAACATATCAGTTATCATTTCGCATTTGACCTGTGAACATCTATTGATATTTAGCCAGGATTAATTTTGGAACAAATTACAGTGGATTGCAGTGACCGCCAGTTTCGAAATAAGTGAAATAATAAATTGATATTTACAGACTATTTTACCATTTGGATATATTTACTCACTCACATAAGGTCATCTATTATTTTACTATCTTTTTGATTTGATAATCTGATTATAATTCAATTTTGCTAATAAGCAAGCAGAAGAGGGGAGTTTCTTGTCGCAAGGGCCGTTGTATCTGCCGGGAGTGTTACTCCCTTAAACTGCGGGGATCTGGTAGCAGGAAACTACGCTTCCTTCGCTTATTGGTATCTGGTTCTTATGATATGTACAGTGAATAATGGACTTGTTTTTTCGCCGGTTTTTAAATTTTTTGCAATTTAACCGTGATAATGGAGTGAATGAAAACGAAATACTGAAATTTGGAAAGGATTTTTTCTGGACTTGCCGAGTGTAATCGAAGCTAAAAAACTCCTCTACGATGCGGCTGTACCTGGGACTGAGCTTCCGAGAAGACAGGGGCCGAAGGCTTTGGAAAAAGCCATCTGAAGGATATGTTAAGTATATTCGAGAAAAGTGACGATGAAGACATAGACCTACCGATGTTTGTAATTCGTTCTCCAAATGATGTACCTGTCATCCCTGCTTTGGTTTATTCGAGTTTGAACGCGAAATTGAATAGAATGGAACACTTCCTAAAGACTGTTTCAAGTAAGTTCGATTCGTATGATAATCACTTCCACCACTGCCTGCCGTGCGAAGCCGTCAACTGACTCTCACACCACTGTTGTTGTCTCTAAAGTGCCGCAAACACTAAATGACCCGATTAAAACGCAAAGAAGTGCTCGATAAAGTGAGCTGTCATGATACAGTTACCAAGCTGAGTTTGCGAGGTGACAAATGGCTATTCAATGTTAAAAAATCTGATGCTGAAGAATTCAAAGACTCGATTTCAGTGATTTTAGCAGAATCTCCATCCAAGGTGATCACTAAGCGGTTTTTCGGGATAGTCAGAGGAATATCGAAGGACTTAGACCTCTCATTCTTTCAAGGATACCCAGGTGTGGTGGAAGCTATGCGGCTCGGTGACACTGGCACGGTTAAACTTGAGTTTTGTGACTCCATGTCAAAAGCCAAGGCTATGCAAAATGGTGTTAAACTTGGATATGAATATTTATCTGTGAAAGAATATCTGTCGGCACCTCGGTGCTGTCTAAAATGCCGTTCGCCAGACGACAGAGTAGCGGATTGTGCAAGTTTGGTTGCAAAAAAGTGTGCACGCTGTGCGGGCCCTCATATTTCCACCAAGGATTCTCCCTGCCAGCTTGATGCAAGATGTGCCAATTGTGGTGAAAATCATGCCTCCTTTAGTCTTAGATGCAAAGTGCTGAGAGATATCATTGCCAAGAAGAAATGATTGTGCCTGTTTCGATTGTTTCGCTAATATAAATGGTACTCGTTTAAAAGAGCATATGATTGATGAATTGTGTGACCAGTTTGACATAGTATGTCTTCAAGAAACACCTCCTGACTTCTACTAGTATTAACGTGTTAGAAAGAAGTCGTCATCATTCCGTTTTTACAACTAATGCTGAAGTCACTTTTGGTAGACCTTCTGGAGGCCTCGCGTGCATTGTTAAGAATAACCTGAGTTTGCTCTCTCCAGTGTGTTTTTCACAGTGATAAATTCATCCTTGCGGTTCGGTTTGGTAATACTGTGCTGATAAATGTGTATCTCCCGTGTAACAAAAAACTATTTCCGCTTTAAAACACGTATATGAAAAGCCTCGGCAAATCTTAAGGCTATTCTTGTGTCTGTTGTATCGACTGGTTATGATTTCATAGTGGTTGGTGACTTCAACACAGATATTACAAGTCAGTCAGTTCAATCGATATAGTCTCTTGATGCTTTTTCTGCTTATAAAATAGTCGAGAAAAGTGTTGATTATTCATATATTCACCAATCTGGAAGTTTGTCTAATATTGACCATGTAGTTTCCTCGCCAAATATTAAAGTATCGACTGTTCTTGTTCATGAAAACGATCGTGATATTGACCACCTCCCGATTTCTTTCTCTGCTTCACTAGTCGCTTCCCGTTCTACTACACCATTTACACAAAGTTCTAAGTGGTTTTTACAGGAATATCTGGAGTAGAGCTAATTTTGCACTTTATATTACTACGTTGTCCGCGTTATTGGGTTCTATAAAAGTTCCTTACCATTTGCTTCAAGTTACTGACCGTTTCTCAAACGATAAGCAGTCTCTAAATGAATATTATGATAAAATAATTTGGTGCTTAAAACAAGCAGAGGGGACTGCTGTTCCTCTAGAAAAGATTAAAGTTAAAACTAGAAAACCAGAATGGGTTTTGGACCCAGAATTAAAAGTTGTAAAGAATAAAGCAAGTTTTTGACTACGAATATGGGTGTCTGCGGTCGGCCGAATCAAGGAGTTGTCTTCGATCTGAAGCAAAGTACCAAGCGTGCTTATAAAAAAAACATTTACGGCAGTCTAGGATATCTGGTTTTGAATTTCCTGCGTCGAGAAAGGAGTGGTCTCATGTTCTGAATTCGGATAAGCTTAGTAGTGATTTTTCTGAAAGTCCTATAGCAGTTCATACTTGGGTATCGTATTATAATGACATTTTGGCAAGGTGAACCGGGGAGTTGAAAAGCTTTTTAGTAACCTTCTTGAGTCGTGTTTGCCTAATCGTATTTCTCAGAGTAATGTATTACCACTTTCTACTGCTGATATTGGTCAAGCTATTAAGAACATGCAATCTAGCTCTGTTGATCAAGACGGAATTTCTTCTTATCATCTAAAAGTAGTTTGCCCAACTTTGATAGATCACCTTCAGCTACTGTTTCAGATGTGTTTATCTACTTCTATGGTTCCCGACAGTTTTCTCTGTGGCGTAGTCACCTCGGTTTTGAAGCGTGGAAAAATTCGTCAGAGTGTAGTTCTTATCGACCAATTACTGTTTCGTGCACTCTTAGCAAAAATTTTTGAATATATTCTTCTCCCTTTTATTTTAGAAAATGTTAATTTTGGTGAAAATCAATTTGGCTTTAAAAAAAAAGGCTTGGATGTCAGCACGCCCATCGTGTTCTAGCTTCCCTCCTGTTGCAATCTGTTAATGATAAAATCTCCTCTTCATATCTGTGCTTTTGATCTTTCGGAAGCTTTCAATAGTAGAGTCCACTCACATGCACTCTATTCCCTTTTTTCCAACAATATTAACCTGTTGTTTTGTTACGGTACTGGTATTCTAACTCTTTTATTCGGGGTAAAATGTAATGGAGTAGTTTCTGATTCAAGGCGTTTCTTCGGCGAGGAGTCCGTCAAGGTGGTGTGCTTTCTCCAACTATTTTTAAGTTATGTATTGCTCCTATCCTTCCATCCTTGCCTTCGACTTTCATTTCTGATGGAACTGATGTCTCGTATCTTGCTTATGCGGACGATGTTCTCCTTGTCAGTCATTCTAGGGCTGGGCTCTCACATTCTGTCAGCTGGATCTCAGACCAGTTCAGACGGATTGGGCTTATGTTGAACGTTGATAAGGGCGAATATACTTCATTTAATTCGAGTGCGAGTCTCTCTCCTAACTGTGTTTTTTTTCTCTATTCCCTGTGTCTCTTCTTTTAGGTGGCTTGGTCGTCACATTACTAATAATCTCAAACACTGCGTTCTCTACTAATAATCTCAAACACTTCGTTCTCAGTTTCTAATGAAAAAAACTAAAATTCAGATAGGATATTCAAAAATTGTTGCAAATAGAGGGAGGTACAATAGAAAAGCGCTTGGGAAATTATATTCTTCATTTTGCGATCATTCTATTCTTTTTTTATCTGGTTTTCTTCCAATACTGAAGCCTAAAGATCTGAATTCTATCCGGACTTATTATTTTAAATTTTCTCGGTACCTTTTGTGCCTCCTTCCGTGGTTCCGGAACCGGCATCTAATATCACGATTCGGCCTCCCTGATTTACGGGAAAAAAAAGTGACTGTGCTTGCGGGAAAGCTGTCGTTACCTGCAGGTCTTACTGCGCACCATAATTTACGTCATTTTATGTAAATAATTGTTAAGTGTGCGAGTTTGCTTTTTTTTTCTTTTTTTTTTGTTCTTGATGTACTCCGCTTCTTTTTTACAGTGGGTAATAAATAAATTATTATTATCATTATATGCCCACGATAAGGACAGACACAAAACAATCTGGACAGAAAGCCCTACAAAGGACTTTATATTTCATTTGAAAAATCTTAGAAGCCTTTGTGGAGATTATTGCCATGTATTTACTGCTTATTGTGTTAAGAATAAATTTGACTTAAATCTTATCTTAAAGAAGCACATTAAAAGCTTTTAATATCCAGACTTTCATGCCTCATTTTTCATTTAGAATCAAATTACATCCAAAGAAAAACATTTCTTGATTAATATTACAAGCGGCATATAATTATATCAATCTTCAATCAAATTTTGAACTCTATTATTTAAGTGAATTATGAAAGATCTTAAGCCAAACTGGCCAGCGCTGACAAAAAACCAACAAAGAGAAAAATCTCAGTGAAAAAAAAAACAACACACGAGACTGCGGCCAGTGGAGAGAAAAGAAACGACAAATGCAAAACAACGCGGATATTTCGCCTGTATCCAAACAAGGCGTCTTCAGCACGAGAGAAACAGAAGAGGAGCAAGATAAAAAAAAAGCTAAAACTAAAAAACCAATAAAACCACGACCAAAAAAAAAGTATACAATTGGCGCAAACTGATCCACGTAGGGAAGAGATGCTATATAGAGTTACTTCAGTGAGAACACCAGAGTAACTGAGGAAAAATAAAAAATGGAAATTACTTTAACTATTCTGTTGCTAAACAATCCTTTTATTGGCTATTATTGAAGCAAATCGTTTTGGTCTAGCAGGTAAAACAATCCCCTGGTGATTATTTATAATCTTAATTCCCTTATTGACTGTTGATTCACTCTTTAGAAGATTATCATAAATTGGGTCAATATTTAAACTACCTGTGTCCCTATTTATCGAAAGGTTAGCAAACATATGTTTTTTTATTTCAATGGCTTCTCTCGCCCATTGCGTATACCCCTTATCATTTGAAATAGCTAAGGCCTCATCAAATTTTACAAAGTGATCTGATTGAAACCAAACATGTTCTGCTAAAGCTGAAACAAAAGTTTCCGGAGGCTTTGCTTAATTGTAGGGTTTTTTTCAATTGAATTTCGGTGTTCAATTAAACCTTTCAACAAATTGTTGGTGAGTCCTACCAATATAGAACTTCCTACAAGAACACGGAATTTTATACAACCCACTTACTAAATTTTCTCGGGTTAAATCTTTACCAGAACTAAAGAAACTACCCATTGGCCTCACCGATTGGAAAAACATGTATCAATATTAAATTTACGCAAAATCCGTGAAAGTTTCTCTGATCTTTGTATGAAATATGATCTCTAAAAATATGATCTTTGTGTTCCCAAAAGTGGACGCAATGCTACCGACAACCATTTTCCTAATTTCGAAACAGGTGACGGAAAAGTTGACACAATGTTACCCACAGTTTTATAAAAAATATTATCCTAGGGGTTGTTCGGCACCCACCTAAGATCTATGGTCTACCTAAGATTCATAAGACTGGAGCCCCCCTCCGCCCCATTGTGTCAACTTTTCCATCACCTGTTTCGAAATTAGGAAAATGGTTTTCGGTAGCATTGCGTCCACTTTTGGGAACACAAAGATCATATTTAAAAATTCGACGGATCTTACTAATAAATTGAGAAATTTCACGTTGGAGGATAGTTCAATTCTTTGTAGTTTCGATGTTGTTTCCATGTATTCAAATTGTGATTTAAAAAGGTGCGAGGACATTTTAAAAAGTAAATTAGAAAAACACTTTGATTTAATACAAGATGTGACTTAGCCAGTTTGGAAATTGAAGTCATTATGAAACTAATTATCCTAGTAAATGAATTTTCTTTTTATTTTGGTTTTAGAGGGGAGTTTTATAGACAAATTTTTGGGTTACCTATGGGGGCTTCTCTCTCTCCTTTATTGGCAAATCTTTTCATAGATTCTATGAAACCTCCGCTATACACATTTTTAGAATCTCCCTTGTTTCTGGGGTAGGTTCATGGATGATGTGGTTTACATTTGGAAACATGGATTGGACTCCTTAGACCCATTTTGTAAGCATTTAAATAGTTTTAATATCAATATTAAATTTACAGTTGAGTTTGAGGAAAATAATAAATTATCTTTTATGGATATTTTATTAATTAAAAGGGATCTCCATTTACTTTTCTCGATTTATAGAAAACCTACGCACAATGATAGGTATTTGAATTTTCATTCTTGCCACCCTATGTCCAGTGAAACGGGGGGGGGGGTTGTAATTTCACTAATGGATAGAGCCTTTAGAATTTTTTTCCCAGGAATTTCTGGATTCGGAATTGTTATACTTGAGGGATATTTTGTTTTGTAATAACCCAATTAAGTTCATTGACAAAATAATTGAAAATAGACGTGTTAAACATGATGGTAGGGTTATTGGGGTTTCTCAGTCTTTAGATTTAATGTAACAAAAAGTTTCATTTCATTGCCATATGTACATGGTTTGGGTGAGAAACTTTCACGGATTTTGCGTAAATTTAATTTTGATACATGTTTCCAATCGTTGAGGCCAATGGGTAGTTTCTTTAGTTCTGGTAAGGATTTAACCCGGGAAATTTAGTAAGAGGGGTGTATAAAATTCCGTGTTTTTGTGGGAAGTTCTATATTGGTAGGACTCACCAATAATTTGTTGAAAGGTTTATTGAACACCGAAATTCAATAGAAAAAACTCTACAATAAGGCAAGCCTCCGGAAACTTTTGTTTCAGCTTTAGCAGAACATATTTGGTTTCAACCAGATCACTTTGTAAAATTTGATGAGGCCTTAGCTATTTCAAATGATAAGGGCATACACAATGGGCGAGAGAAACCATTGAAATTAAAAACACATGTTTGCTAACCTTTCGATAAATAGGGACACAGGTTGTTTAAATATTGACCCAATTTATGATAATCTTCTAAAGAGTGAATCAACAGGGGTCGGTCGAAAAAACAGGATCAGCCGCTTTGTGGCATGTTTGAAACAGGTTTTATGCGGCCATGCCCCATAGAAACAAAAATGAATTCTTGTCGAAAAGGGGCATGTTTAAGAGCTGACGTCACAAGACTTGTTTTGTTTCTTAAGCTAATACGAAGGTGATGATATGCCGATTCTAAACCAAAAACGACTCTATCGAAATGTGGCATGTATAGGCATCATGTCAAAAAAACGGGTTTTTATCACAAAACTTGAATGTCTCTTGTTTTTGGCTTTTGCCAAGGATACACAGACATATCGATCGTATATATGGGTCTACTAATTACGAGTTATAGAGTTTTGTACTTTGATAGAAAGATGGCATATGAGACGCAAATATCTTATTCTCTTAACCCAAAAAATATATCAAACAGTTCGTGGTAACGAACTGTAAGTAAGGAGCAACCGGCTCAATTATAACCGAAACTCTAAAAAACGGATTTTTGATACCAATAGATACATCAAAAGAATCAAATTTTAATTCTGATTTCAAGTATATAAGTTTCATCAAGTTTAGTTTTACCCATCAAAAGTTAAGCGTCTGAGAAAATTTGGCTGATTTTTGAAAAAAGGAGAAAGACCCCCTAAAAGCTATAGAAGCTTAATAAAAATCACAACATCATATTCAGCGTATCAGAAACCCTACTGTAGAGGTTTCAAGCACCTATCTACAAAAATGTGGAATTTTGCATTTTTTGCCAGAAGAAAGATCACGGGTGCGTGTTTATTTTTTTTTTTTCCCAGGGGTAATCGTATCGACCCATTGGTCCTAGAATGTCATGGGAGGCTCATTGGAACAGAAGTTAAAAGTTCTAGCAAACCTCTTAAGTGACAAAAAAATGGAGGGCAACTAGGGCCCCCTCCCAGGCTCATTTTTTCCCAAAGTCACCTGATCAAAATTTTGAGATAGCCATTTTGTTCAGCATGGTCAAAAATATGATAACTATGTCGTTTAGGATAACTTAATCCCCAGGAATCCCTGGGGAGAGGGCTGAAAGTTTTGAAATTTACCAAATGTTAACATATAGTATTGGTTATTGGTAAGTATACAGACGTTTTCAGGGGGATTTTTTCTGGTAGGTGGGAAGGGGGGGGGGGGGGTCGGGGGTTTATATGGGAGGATCTTTCCATGCAGTAAGTTTTCATTGGGGAAGGGACATTGCTATGTGGGGGGCGCCGCATTTCCAAGCATTATTACAGAAAAAGATCAGAAATTATATTTAAAAAAAACAAGTTTTTCCCCTAGTCAATACCTCGCTCTTCAAGGCAAAGAATTTTTAGTACTTTCATAAGAGCTTTTTATTCTAATTAACGGCCTTTCAGATTAAGGAGTCATTTTAAAGAATTTGAACAAAATTTGAACTTTAGCTTAAAGAGCAAGGTATTGACCAGGGGGCAAACCCCCTAATATACGTATTAAAAATCATGAATACAGAAGTTCGTTACGTAAGTTAATTCGTAAGTTACATATATTTATTACTAATCAAAACGTTCGTAAATAAAATCAAACAAGTTTTGAAAAAGCCATTTAATAAAAAAAAAGTAAAATTAATATGCAAATTTTTTTTTAATACAAAAGTCATATAAAATTCCCAAATTTTGAAAGACTTATTTTTCCACAGAGAGGGGGGGGGGGGGGGGTCTTTTTCCGCTGGTCACTTACGGGGAGGGGGTGTTTTCTGTGGGGGGTATTTTCTGGGGGATATTTTTCTCCGGGGGATGGGGGTATTTTCCAGGGGGGGGGGGGGTAAATTTAGCGGACAGCTTCGAATGTCCAGACGCATTTGTGCAAGTACCAAAATTTCTTCCTCCCGGGAAAATAAAAAACAAAAGTCATAAAATTCCCAAATTTTGAAAGACTTATTTTTCCACAGAGGGGGGGGGGGTTTTTTTTTCCACGGGTTACTTACGGGGAGGGGGGTGTTTTCTTTGGGGGTATTTTTCACCGGGGATGGGGGTATTTTCCAAGGGGGGTAAATTTAGCGGACAGCTTCGAATGTCCAGACGTATTTGTGGCATATTTTGCTAGCTCAATAGAAATGTGCCTTTAGGCTTAGGGAATTATTTCACCTGTCCCTAAATAAATAAATAAAAAAACAAGTTTTTTTAACTGAGAATAAGGAACGACGTTAAAACTTAAAACGAACAGAAATTATTCTGTATATGAAAGGGGCTGTCCCCTCCTCAAACGCCTCGCTCTTTGCAGCGAAAATTAGTGGAAGTCATTTGGGACAGAGTTATCTTAAAAGATAACTCTGTTCCCATGCGTTTCTTCTGGCATCGTTTATCTTATTGCCTTTAGGGTGTTTCAACCTTTCTTTGATAGATAAAGACTGGGACAATATTCTTTGAAATCTAGAACTAAAACGAGCAACATATCTTATAAGCGAGTCAAATTTTGTGTATACCTCAGAAATTGGAATATTAGAACTTGGAAATTCTTGTAAGTAATCGTTTAATTATATAATAGTTTAGAAACAAAAATGGGCTATATATTTATATATTAGGGGAGGGGGTGGGGGTAAAGCATAGCATATGCTTTTTTTGAGACAACTCATTCACAGATTCTGAAAGGTGATATGGACTTGTTTTTGTTAAAACTACGTAGGTCTATTGTGATGCTTAGATTTTGGTTGAAGCTCATTAGGTGTAATGAAGATAGACTAGTAAGAGCTGCTTATTATCAGATGTTGAGTTATGGTTCAAAAACGTCGTGGCCATCCCAAATTAGCTAATTACGCAAATTATAACGGCAAAATCTTTCAATTTGCTTGCGTTGAAGTTTTCCTTTCAATTCAGATGTTAAAGCAAAACTTTTGGTTACCATTCCACTTTGCTCCAGGGGTTGTAGCCATGTTTGTTTGTTTAGATAAAAATCGACAGAAGTAAAAAATCATAGATCATGAGATCACAGACTGTAAACCAAATACTATTAAGATTTTCAGGAATAACTATCAGCATATGTATATTAAACTGACAAAACCACATTCACTTGTATTTTCTTTCTAACAGTTCGTGGTAACGAACTGGCTCAATAGTAACCAAAACTCTAAAAAACAGAATTTTGATGCCAATAGATATGTCAAATAAGTCAAACCTTTATGCTGATTTAAAATATATAAGTTTATATCGAGTTTAGTCTTACCCATTAAAAGTTATGTGCCTAAGAAAATTTGACTTATTTAAGAAAAAAGAGGGAAATACCCTTAAAAGTAAAAGAACTTTAATGAAAATCGCACCATGGGATTTTGCGTATCAGAGAACACTACTGTAGAAGTTTCGAGCTCTTATCTTCAAAAATGTGGAATTTTGTATTTTTTGTCAAACAGTTCGTGGTAACGAATTGTAAGTAAGGAGCGACCCGGCTCAATGGTAACCGAAACTCTAGAAAACGGGTTTTTGATACCAATAGATATATCAAAAGAATCAGATTTCAATGCTGATTTCAAATATATAACTTTCATCAAGTTTAGTGCTACCCATCAAAAGTTACGCGCCTGAGAAAATTTGGCTGATTTTCGAAAAAAAGGGGAAAGGCCCCCTAAAAGTTATAGAACCTTAATGAAAATCACACCATCATATTCAGCGTATCAGAGAACCCTACTGTAGAGTTTTCAAGCTCCTATCTACAAAAATGTGGAATTTTCCATTTTTTGCCAGAAGAAAGATCACGGATGCGTGTTTATTTTGTTTTTTTTTTTTTTTTTTTTTTTCCCAGGGGTGATCGTATCGACCCAGTGGTCCTAGAATATCGTGGAAGGGCTCATTGGAACGGAAATTAAAAGTTCTAGTGCCCTTTTTAAGTGACCAAAAAAAATGGAGGGCAACTAGGCCCCCTCCCACGGGCGCTCATTTTTTTCCCAAAGTCACCCGATCAAAATTTTGAGATAGCCATTTTGTTTCAGCATGGTCGAAAATATGATAAAAATGTCTTTTAGGATGACTTGATCCCCCACAGTCCCCAGGGGGAGGGCTGAAAGTTATGAACTTTACTCAATGTTAACATATAGTATTGGTTATTGGGAAGCATACAGACTTTTTCAGAGGAGATTTTTTCTGGTAGGTGGGGGAAGGAGAGGGTCGGGGGCTATATGGAAGGATCTTTCCATGAAGGAAGTTTTCATGGGGGAAGGGAAATTGCCATGAAGGGGCGCCGGACTTGCCAGCATTATTTATTGGTTATTGGGAAGTATACAACCATTTTCAGGAAGGATTTTTTCTGGAGGGGGGGGGGGGGGCTAGAGGAGGGGATTACTCTGGAGAATATTTCCGTGGAGGATGTTTATTTGGGGTAAGGGACATTTCTATGAAGGGGGCGGGCCGGCGACCCCCCGAAGGGGGGAAGAGGGGCGCCGGATTTCCAAGCATTATTTAAGAAACGATCAGAAGTATTAAGTAAAAAAAAACAAGTTTTTTCAAACTGAAATGTAAGAAGGAATATTAGAACTTAAAACGAACAGAAAATTATAACGTATGTGAGGGGTTCTCCCCCCAAGTCAATACCTCGCTCTTTACGCTACAGTTTTTTTTTTAGTGCTTTCAAAAGAGCTATCTATTCTAATTAAACGGCCTTTGTGATTCAGGGGTTTGTGAATCAAAATTTTTAACTTTTAACGTAAAGAGCGTGGTATTGACTAAGGGGAGAACCCCTTCATATAAAGTAATAACATATACGTAATAAAAAAAAACAATAAAAAAACAAGCGATACGGCTCAATAGTAATCGAAACTTTTAAAAACGAATTTTGATGTCAATAAATGTATCAAAAGAATGTGTTATATAATGCTGATCCTAAATATATAAATCTTATTAAGTTTAGTATTACTCATCAAAGGCTACGAGCCTGAGAAAATTTACTCGATTTTTTAAAGAGGGGGGGAAACATCCCCTACAAGTGAAAGAATTTTAATGAAAATCACACCGTCAGATTCAGCATATCAGCAAACCCTATTACATGGTTTCAAGCTCAGATCTGCAAAAATCTGCAACTTTGTATTTTTTGCCAGAAGAAAAATATACGAATATAGAAGTTAGTTACGTAAGTTAATTTTAAAGACATCCATTTAGCAAAAGAAAAGTAAAATTTTTATGCAAAATAAAAGCTGCATTAACTGAAAAACGATCAGAAATTAAAAAAAAAAACAAGTTTTTTAAACTGAAAGTGAGGAGCGACATTAAAACTTAAAACGAACAGAAATTATTCCGTATATGAAAGGGGCTGTCCCCTCCTCAACGCCTCGCTCTTTACGCTAAAGTTTTTATTCTTTTAAAAAATAAAGTTGTGACCCAGAGTCAAACTTTAGCGTAAAGAGCGAGGCGTTGAGGAGGGGACAGCCCCTTTCATATACGGAATAATTTCTGTTCGTTTTAAGTTTTAATGTCGCTCCTTACTTTCAGTTTAAAAAAACTTGTTTTTTTTATTTAATCAGAAGAAAGATCACGGATGCGTGTTTATTTTATTTATTTATTTTTTTATTTCCCCAGGGGTGATCGTATCAATCCAGTAATCCTAGAATATCGTAAATGGGCTCATTTGAATGGACATTAAAAGTTCTAGTGCCCTTTTGAAGTGACCAAAAAAAATTGGAGGGCAACTTGGCCCCCTCCCATGCTCAATTTTTTCCCCGAAGTTACCCAATTAAAATTCTGAGATAGCCATTTTGTTCAACATAGTCGAAAATCTAATAAATATGTCTTTTAAGATGACTGAATTCCCACTGTTCCCAGGGGAAGGGCTGCAATTTATGAACTTTGCCCATTGTTTAGATATTGTTTTTTGGTTATTATGAAGTTTACAGCCATTTTCATGAAGGATTTTTTTTTTTTTTTCTGGTTGGGGGGGGGTGCAGGAGGAGGGGGTTACTCGGGAAAATCTTTCCGTGGAAGATGTTCCTTGGGGTAAGGGACATTTCTATGAAGGGGGGCCCGCCGGATTTCCAGCATTATTTAAAAACGATCAGAAACTTAAATTAAAAAAAAAACAAGTTTTTTTCAAACGAAAGTAAGAAAGCAACATAAGAACTGAAAACGAACAGAAATTATTACGTATATGAGTGGGATCATCCCCAAGTCAATTACCTCGCTCTTTACGCTACAGTTTTTTATAGTGCTTTCAAAAGAGCTATCTATTCTAATAAACAGCCTTTGTGATTCAGCGATTTGTGATTTAAACAAAATTTTAACTTTATCGTAAAGAGACGTGGTATTGACTAAGGGGAGAACCCCTTATATACGTAATAACATATGCGTAATAAAAAAAACAATAAAAAAAAAACAAGTGGATACGGCTCAATAGTAATCGAAACTTTTAAAAACGGAGTTTTGATGTCAAATAAATGTATCAAAAGAATGGGGCTTCTTATTAATGCTAATTCTAAATATATAAATTTTATTAAGTTTAGTATTACTCATAAAAGGCTACGAGCCTGAGAAAACTTTGCCTGATTTTTGAAAGAGGGGGGGGAGAGGAAACATCCCCTACAAGTGAAATAATTTTAATGAAAAGCACACCGTCAGATTTAGCGTATCAGAAAGCCTGTTACATATGTTCAAGCTCATATCTGCAAAAATCTGTCCAACTTTGTATTTTTTGCCAGAAGAAAGATCACGGAGGCGTGTTTATTTTTTTTTCAGGGGTAATCGTACCGACCCATTGGCCCTATTAAAATCAAGAGAGAGCTCATTCGAAGTTCCATACTTTTCAGTTAAAAAAACCTGTTTTTTATTTATTTTTTGAACGTTTTTTGAATTAATGCAGGTTTTGATTTTGGCTCACCGCACATGAATAATTAAAACAAAATTTGTATATTAATTTTGCTTTTTTTTTATTAAATGGATTTTTCAAAACTTGTTTAAATTTTATTTACGAACGTTTTGATTAGTAATAAATGTACGTAACTTACGAATTAACTTACGTACCGAACTTCTATATTCATTGATTTTTTAATTACGTATATTAGGGGGTTCCCCCCTATTCAATACCTTTGACTCTTTAAGCTAAAGTTCGAATTTTTTTCCAATTCTTTAAAAATGTTTACTAATCACAAAGGCCCGTTAATTACAATATAATAGTTCTTATGAAAGTACTAAAAATTTCTTTTGCTTGAAGAGCGAAGTATTGAATAGGGGTTGAACCAAATCATATACGTAATATTTTCTGTCCGTTTTGGTTTTGATGGTGCCCTTACTTTCAGTTGAAAAAAACTTGTTTTTTTATGTAATTTCTGATCTTTTTCTTTAATAATGCTGTGAAATGCGGCACCCCCTTCACAGCAATGCTCCTTCCCAATGAAAACTTCCTTCATGGAAAGATCCTCCCATATAACCCCCGCACAAAAAACAAATACTTTTGTTTAATGAGCAAGGTGTTGAAAAGAAGGTGTTATATTTGTTTTAAGTTTAAACTTGCTCCTTATTTAGATGAAATACCTTTCCTATTTGTTTAATTACATTTCATGGAAACTGTAAAGTTATATGAAAAAAACAGTAATTTTGGAAGCGCAGAAGAAAAAAAGATCAGTATTTCTATGTTCTCTATTTTATATATATAGACAAAAAAGGTACAAGAACTTTTTCATTTCCATTAGAACGAGCCCTATCCTTACGTTCTAGGCCTACAAGGTCGATACGATCACCCCTGGAAAAAAAACAACAACAAAAAGCCAAATAAACACGCATCTGTGATTTTCTTCTGGTAAAAATTGCAAAAATTCCACATTTTTGCAGATATTGAGCTTGAAACATCTACAGTTCAATCTGATGGGTGGTTTTCATTAAAATTATATGACTTCAAGAAGGTCTCTCCCACTTTTTCAGACAAATTTTCTCTGACCCGTAGAGCTTTGATGGGGTAAGATTAAATTTAATGAAACTAATATATTTGGAAATCAACATATAAGTCAATTCCATTTCGATATATCTATTGGTATCAATATATAAAAAAATTCTTTCAGTTTTATTGTTCCACAGCCCCAAAACCAAAAATTTGAGAAAATTTGCCTAAATTTTGAGAAAAAAGGGCCACCCCCCCCCCAAACCAAAAAAAAGCAAGAGATCTTACTGAAAATCTATCCTATCAGATACATCATATCAGATTAACCCTGCCGTGGAGGTTTCAAGCTCCAGTTTAAAAAAATATGAATAAAACTATATTTTAGATTCTCCAGTTGTAAAAAGAAGTAATGGCACACGAAGGCAGGACTGGATTCAATCAAGTTGATTCGCTTTATTTGTAATGGAAATTAAGCTGTGCTTGGCGATCTGTGTTTACCGTATCAGCTATAATGAGGGAGGGGGAATGAGTCATTGTTTAGGGTGGGGGGGTAGGTAGCGCGGGTGGTTTAGGGTGGTATATACGTTCAAAAATTAAAGGGTGTTATTAAAAAAAAAAAGGTTGGTTTCATTTTTAATTGAAAACCGTAAGTTTTTTTGAAAGTAAGGAGCGAAAATTAAAAATTGAGAACGAACAGAAATTTTTCCTAATATGACAGGGGAGGCTGCTCCCTCCTCAACGTCTCGCTCTTTGCGCTAAATTTTATTGTTTAAAAAAATAGAGTTGTAAGAAAGAGTCAAACTTTAGCGTAATTAGAGAGAGAGAGACGTTGAGGATGGGACAGCCCCTTTCATATATGGAGTAATTTCTGTGTCGTTTTAAGTTTTTCCTGTCACTCCTTACTTTCAATTAAAAAAACTTGTTTTTTTATTGTTATTTTTGAACGTTTTTTGAATTAATGCAGGTTTTGATTTTGGCTCACCCAAATAATTATAAAAACAAAATTACCCCCCCCCCCATGGAAAATACCCCCCGTTGAAAAATAAGACTTTCAAAATTTGAGAGTTTTATTTGAGTTTTATTTTTTTTTTAATTTCCGTAGGGGAAAGGAATTTTGATACTTGTGTCTTATACGCCACTCCCTCAAGTTTACGCTGTGTAATATTCGAGAACACACAGTTTTTTCGTTAGTTTCTTCGTTACTTTAGAAATAAATTTGGGCTATATCTTTGCATATTAGAAGGGGGGGGGGGGGGTTAAAAGTTATAGCGGGTCTGCCATGCAAAATGTGTTTGGTTTAATTATCCTGCATATTAGATATGATAGATAGAGAAGCGTATTTTAAACCAAATACTACGGCCATGAACATAATAAAATAACATAAATAGTTACCCAATTAAAATTCTGAGATAGCCATTTTGTTCAACATAGTCGAAAATCTAATAAAAAAAAAGTTTTTTTTTTTTCAAATTTAAATTCAGTTAAAGTGCAAAGTAGTGTTCTGGCCTCTGGAATGCATAGGGGTTTTGACCGTGCCGTAATTTCTTCAAAATCCTGGGAAGGGGGGAGGGGAAGTGGTGGTGGTAAAGCTGGAGCCAAAAGTTATCCAAATAAGTAAAAATGACGGTGAATATTTTTTTTGGGGGCGGGGGGATGCAAAACGGAAACGAAAAAAAAAAATAAACAAAAATGTCAACATTGTTATGTACTCCCTTATGATTTCTGGGGAATAACTTCTGGTGTACGCTGTTGCTATGAAAGTAAAGATTAACATTAAACCCAAAAATGAGCAGAATTTTATTTCGTATAGGAAAGGACATCCTTCCTCATCCACACCTATGCCTCATGGTCGCAAAAGCTTCAGAGGGTGCTCATTAGATCGGAAAATTGAGAGTTCAAGTACTTTTTTTTTATAAGTCGAAAGTGTTTGTAGACCAATGAGCTGCGGCAGCGGGGTGGGGGGTATTTTCTGAGGGAAAGAACCTTCAACGGTTGAGGGTTGAAAAATCTTCAAAGTATTGAGGTTAAGTTTAGAGAGTGTTGACAGGTATGTTAAACATGGGCACCGACAAGAGGAGGCAGGGGGGGGGCATGGCCCGCCTGGAAGTTTGGGACTATAAAGTAATTATAAAGTAACCAAAGGAAAGAGAGTCAGAATAGGGAAAAACCATGGAAAAATATTTGTTGCCCCATTTTTGGCGTGCCCATCAATAGATAGTGATCCATAATAAGGAAAATATAAGTTCTAATTTGTGACTGAGTAAAACCCTAACCAGTTTTCCACAATAAACATTTTTTCTATCTTGATATGGTTAATTTAACCCCGGAATCTTACACCCCGGGACAATACCCATTAACATCTCGACGCGAAAATTGAATCGGTAAAGAGAAAGCAAGACATATAAAGAAATTTAGTAATATGAATTCTAGCAAAGTTCACCCAGTTTAAAATTTATTGTCTTCTGAAAATTTTCACCCCCCTGGATGAGCTTTCCTCTCCATTGAAAATTCTCCCGGCAGAAAATTCGTCCTCCCTGCCCAGCCGAAAAATGCATGCACAGTTCCAATAACAAATATAAACACAAAGACATTTTTTATAGCTTTAAAAGCTTACCTCCAGGGGCTGTAGGGGGGTCATGTTTATCTTCAAAAGACAGTTATTCGAGCTTTCAACCTATTTTGAAGAAAACAGCTATCTCCAAATTTGTTGACTATTTGGGCATTGAAATGCACTTCTCTTGGTCTGATATATCCCTCAAACCAACCACGGTAAGGGGTGCAACCCCAAGGCCGTTTTTTCAGGTGGGGGGGGCGGGCCTAAGTGGAATTTGCCCGGTGTGGAATTTTATCGAGGGGGGACAAAAATACTTTGTCCCCTACTTTTATATGGTCAACAAAAATTACTACCAATTAGGAGTTTGGCTACTTTTTTGGCCCCCTTTACTCCCTTCCCAAACCATAAAAGTCTAAGGTATGTTATGTCCTTTTCGTTTTATTGAAAACTATATGTATCTCGAACAGCGTGCTTGTGTGTTTTTCAAAACTATCAAACGACAAAAAGTGTAAAATCAATATAACAGTCAGTATAACTGTAAGGAACTATTGAAAATAATGAACATTAATTCCAGGAAGCTCAGCGGTTTACAGTGTTTATTTCCACTGTAATTTTTTATTTACAAAAAAACGGTTTGATTTTACTGTAATTCTTAATGTATTATTGAAAATCTACCAGCATTATTAGAAAAAAAACGATCAGAAAACAAATTAAAATAAAAAGAAGTGTTTTCAACTGAAAAGTAAGGATCAACCGTTATAACATTAAAAAAAAACGAACACGAAATTATTTTCGTATGAGGAGGTTTCGCTCCTCCTTTGATACGTTGTTCTTTTTACGCTTTTTTTAAAGTATGATATTTTCTAATTGTTGTCCCAAATTTTCTAACGTTGTTCTCCTGAAACACAAGGGTTACTTAATATTAGAATGAGAAGCGTTTATATAGCTACAAAAAAACCTTTGCGTGTTTGACACGTTTCTTGTCAAAGCAGGACACCGCTATTATTGTTTACTGCTTCTACTGACAACAATGTTTCTTGAAAAAAAATTCTGTGCAGAGTCCTGGTTTATTTTTTATATTGTAAACAAAAATTACTACTAAGAGGAGTTTGGCTACTGACCCCTTTCTCCTTTCCCAAACCAATTAAAAGACTCTTCAGCCTGTTATGTTACTTTCTTGTTTTATTGCAAAAAATATATGTATCTTTTGTTTTTTCAATTACATCGACGACAAAACAAAAATCAAAATCATAAGGCAGCCGCAGAAGCAAGTGCCTAAGTAAAGAACGATGTTGGCACAATGTTATTTTTTTTCAGATCAGCGGGATCTAGTAAGAGTCAGTGATCAGAGGGGCAAGCTACCCTCTCCACCCATTACCCACACGTCTCGTATTGTCACTCTAAAGTGCGTCTCACTAGAAATTTTGAGAGAACCCCTTATATTTCAAAATAGTCTAAAGATATCATATAACCAAGGCTTTTTAGGGTTGAGACAGACCCCCAGAGATTAGGGGCAAAGGGTCATAGTTTTATGCCCAGGGGGTATTATTTAAAAGGGTTCTTATGGAAGGGATGGCTTGTTTAACTTCAGAAGAGGGTTGTGGCTCAAATCTTTCTCCATGAAAAAAAACTAGTGTCAATATAAAACGAAAAAAAATTAAATCACAAAAAAACTTTTCTGCACTAAAATAAGTTTCCAACAAAAAAAAATAAAGAACTCTATTAAACCAAAAAGGAAAAAAGGAATAAGAATAGAATAAATAATATACCAAGCATAGCAACTACACCCATAAATCAGATATCAATAAATAAATGAAACCTCCAAACACAACAAAAAATTAAAACAGTCAAAACTACATAACGAGCAGAAAATTAACCTAAGTAGGGTTCTAAACTCTATGTCTGTTTCTAAAAGCTAGAATATAATTTGTACTTGTTACTGAAATTTTTTTTAATGTTTTTCACTTGTTATAATTTTTTTTTTTATTTTTTAAGAAAGTAAAAAATAATTAAGATTTGTAAGGAATAAATAAATATCCAGTCATTATGTGTATGCACACTTCCAATAAACAAATAAAAACAAAAGGACAATTTGTTAATAACTTAAAAAGCTTAACCTCCAGGGCTGCTGGTAGGGTGTCATTTTATCTCAAAAGAAAGTTATGGGCCTTTCAAACTATTTTGTAGAAAATTAGCTATTATCTTCCAAATTTATGTAGGTGACTATTTTGGCATTGAAATTGCACTCTCTATTGGTCTTGATATATCAACTACAAACCAAACACGGTAAGGGGTATGCAACCCACAGGCCGTTTTCAGGGGGGGGGGGGCTCAGCCAGAAGGCATTTCACCGGGGGAAATTTTATCGAGGCAGGGGACAAAAATACTTTGTGTCCCCATAATTTGTATCTGGGTTCAACAAAAATAATTACTACAATAGGAGTTTGGCTACTTGCCCCTTTCTCCATTCCCCAAACCAATATAAAGTCTAAGGTTATGTTAGTTGTCACACGATTGCCGTTTTATTGAACACAAACTATAGCGTATCTCGAACAGCAGTGCTTTTGTATTGTTTCAAAAACATCAACGACAAAAAAAGTGTAAAAATCAATATATATAGTCACGTATACACTGTAAGGAAAATATTGAAAATACATGAAACATTAAATTCCAAGGAAGCCCTCAAAAAAAACAAAAAGGGTGAAGCGGTTGTAAGTGTTTATTTCCTCTGTAATTATTTATTACAAAAAAAACTGTTTTATTTTTACTAGCTGACTTTTAATGTATCATTGAAAAATTCACCCCGCATTAGTAGAAACAACGCATCAGAAAAACAAATTTTAAAAAAAGAATGTTTTTTCAACTGAAAAAGTAAGGATGTCAACGTTCTAACATAAAGACGCGATAAACTAACCAATGAACATTTTTTCAGTAAATTCATTTGCCACACAATTTTTGTTGAAGCAGAAGTTCCAAGCCATTGAAAGAGAAGCAGTTCACGTGTCCCTTTTTATTAGGGAGGATATTGACAATCCAACTGCTACTCTAGTAATGCTTTACTCATATAAGTTTGGATCTCCCTTTCACAGACACGTGGATTGTAGTTTTTAAGACAATGAATATTACGTGTTTTTTAGTTTCCACTCGTAATTTCTATTAGGAATGAATGGGTCCAAAACAAGACCACAAAGAGGCTCTCGTGGCACATCCATCAACTATATACAAAGAAAAAAATGGAAATTTACAGCTTGAAAGAAGAAAATGACGCGGTATTGTGAAAGAAGGATGAGCTCCAAAATGGTAAAGTACAGATGTGCAAATCACAGATGAAGATGAATAAACAAGGGAGTTAAAATGAATAAGGATGGTTTACCAACAAACACCACTTGAAAGCAAAGGTCAGAGTAAGAAAAGATTGATTACCGAAAATGGAACTTTGACAAATGATAAGCTGGACATGGAGTTCAAGGCGTGCATGGGAGTGCATGGACACCATAAAGAGATAGCAAGGGACATGGAAAAGGTTGCACTGCCAAGAGAATATGGTGGAATGTTTTCGACTGGAAGTAGAAAATGAGTTACAGATTATATGACGACCTCATGATGAAAAACACTTAAAAGGAACCCCAGAACAAAACAAGGAACGTTAACAAAACGGTATACATATGCCCAATGATTTATGTTTTACTAAGAGCATAATACCAGGGCTTCTTACGAAACACAGATTTATCAGTACACAGCCCATGAGAAACAATAAACGGCTTTTAATAAGCCATTCTCTGAATGTTTGTTTTTCGTCAAAAATAGTACAAGCGATTTTCAAAATGATCGCGACCAAGTGTAATTCAACAAAATACATGGCGGCCTCACTTTCATAATCCAGTCGATTGATACCGAAGCGGAAAAATTTGAAAATAGTCTAAGCTTGGACATATGGAGTTCAAGGAGTGCAGGGAAAATAACGAAGGTTGCATGGACATTAAAGATGATGCAATGGGACAATACTAAAGAGTGCGAAGGGACATGGAAAAGGTTGGACTACCAAGAGAATTATTGGTGGAATGTTTTTCGACTGGAAGTAGAAAATGAGTTCCAGATAATGACGCCTATGAATGAAAAACAATAAAAGAAAACCAGAACAAAAAAAGTAACGTTAACAAAACGGCTAATACATAGCCACATGGGAATTATGCGTTGAAGAGCAATTACCAGGGCTCTTAACGAAACACAGAATTTATAGTACACAGCCCTGACCAGAAGAGAAATAAATCGGACTTTTAATAAGCCTTCTCTGAAGTTTGTTTGTTTCGTCCCAAAAAAGTACAAGATTTTCAAAAATGATCGGCCAAAGTGCTGAATTCAAACAAATACATGGCTCGCCTCACTTCCTAATCCAGTGGGACCCACATATTACGAAGACCAAGAAATCGGGCACTTAAGATCTACTAGAGGCTGCCCATTAATCTTAAGGACCGCCACGCGAAACTCGGTAATATCCAAAGTTTAGGACTCTGCAAGAACAAAAGTGTCCAAGCCTATCCATACTGCAGATTAGTATTTTTTTAGTATATTCAGATAGTTCTGAATTCCTTACAAGGACTACAAGGGCCGAATGGTTACCGTATAGCAAGAAGGTAAAGTGGTGGGACACTCAGAATATCTGCGACCCTATGGTTCATCCAAAACTTCAGGAAAGAGAGTTAATCAACGGAATGATGAAGGCTAAGATGAGTTGATTTGAAGTAGATATATCTATTTCGATGATGAGCAATGTGCATTCAACTGTCCCCTTGAAGCACTGCCTATTATACGGTGATTCATTATGTAGCGTACCAATGTGACAGAAAATCCAATTGTTGACCCCCATGGAAACCCATAAAAACGAAAGAAGGAATAAAAGCTATTCCCTTTTGTTCCTTCTGCAGAAATCTGTATTAATAAGAGCCAAAAAAATGTAGCAAAAACCACAACAAATGACGCACCGACGAGAACATTTCCATAAACGAGTTTAGCAAGAGACAGTGAAATGAAGACTGCAGACCAAAATGTTCCAAGAAGTCAGCGGCCAGCGCGAAAGGATGCCTTTATCTTTGGCCAGAAAAAGCAATGATATCCAAAGGACACATGTATGTAATATGATTCGATATTCTTATGACACGGAAACTGATTGTGTTGTGACAGAAAAAATCTTTGGGGGCGCCATACCCCCAGAGGAGAAGCAGCCGTCACTGTTATATCAGAAGTTGTGCCATCTTAGAAGGTTGATTACTTTGCTTAAAACACACGGTATCCGATTAGTGTTCTATTATGATACCAAATATAACATTGGAAAATACTGGGTTCTCAGCGTCTGAACATTCCGACATCTCCCTGAATCGACCATCAAGGGGAGAAACACAAAACCCAGGACAACAAAGATACAAAACACAAACCACAAAAAAATTGTTGGACTCCTTATCGTCGCAAAGTCACGGGGATCACCGCACAACCGGAACAAGACAAACTGTTTAGCGGTACCAGCTCATTGAACAGTACAAACACACCGAAACAAACAACCACCTCTGATTCCAATTGCTTTTTACTTCAAACAAAAGATCAGCTGATTCGCACGAAGAGCTGTGTATATGTTCTAATGGGAAGAAAGCACCAAGCATCAATTTCACCGCAAATTCTTTTAGTGAGTGATGTAGAGAAAAGGGTAATAGAGGTTGCGAGAAAAAAAATTTCCTCATATTCAGGACTGCTCAGTAGCACGGCTTAAACTATCACAAACTCAGGAGCAATGCCCAAAACATGCAACTTTCAGAAAATACGGGGGCATCTAAAGAAGACATAAGGTAGTTCAAGAATAATATCTCGCACGATTGCTAAGATCAAAAAGTGAGAGAAGGAGGTACTACCAAAGAAGAACTGAAAGGCTAGGGAAATGGTAATCCCTTGCATTTACCTACTTTCGAGATTAATCTGGGAATCTGACATGTTGAAGTAAGATGTGGCCTTCATCGTTTCCCAGATTCCTGATTTTAATCCAGTCCCGGAAATAACAACAATACCGACCATTTTGATTCATTCACTGCTGTGATGAAAAGAGTTCTACAACAAAAGCGAGATATACAATGGGAAGATGTATCTTGGGCCTTCTTGTTGTATTTAGACGCATTGAAATTATACCACACGTGTATCGCAGGATATAAGGGAATTAGGAGAGTATAGACTCCTGATGAGAAGGCAACATAAGGAAAACGTTAGTTCATATCAAGAAGGAAGCAGATTCACTTGAATCGAGGATGATGAAAGGTTTCTGCGTAAGGTATGCGTCCAAGAAAGTAGATGCACTCACAGATTCCTTTTGCGAAATAAATAACGACAAGCAGAAGACCGAGAGCAAACGTGGTTTAGTTGACATAGCAGAAAACTCTATGGAGAAAGGGACATGTTATATTTTGCCAACGAAAAGCCATAGTGTATCTGTTTCAAATTGACTAAGAAAGAAGGTTAATGTTGTGGACACACGAACAGAAACCATCACTGTTTAGAGAGAAATAAAATTTGTAGACAAAGGGTGCCTAAGAGGAAATAGTATTGGTTTGGAAGTTTCATGATGTGTTCGTTGTAATTTTGAGAATATCTGCATGTCCTTGACAAACTAGCACCACGTTTAAGATCTCTGAGGGAAAAGCACTTAGTAACATACGAAAAAATACAGTATATACCAGCTGTAAAACACTCGCAAGAAGAACGTGAAGGGGAGATCTAAAAGGCACGTGCAGGCCTGGAATTAAAAAAGCCCTGCCATTAACCATTCAGGATTTTTTCCAATATTAAACCTGCATGCAGATGCGCTAGCAAGACAAGGGAATTGTCGTTCTACTGTTGATAGTGATGATTCAGAATGAGGGGAGTTTTTCACCGTCAATTAATGAAAACTGCGAAAGCTGACTTGAAATACCCGCAGGGAGCAGAATACATTCACGAAACGAGGTTTCTAGAAATGAAAAAAAGAAAATTATTGAAGTAGCTTCAACTTAAAAAGAGGTCCAAAACCCCAATCGAAAGCTTGCTGGTTTTTTTAATCATAATTCAAAAGTTGCAAAGCAAGCGGAAGATGTACAGTTTGTGAAGTCTGTTCGAAAAAAGGCTGCATTAGCATCCACTTCAACTGGTGAAACCCCCCAAAAAAGGGTAAAGGAGGACCGAATCTTACGTTGTTGAAGCTAACCGAGTCTATAATTCACTACAGCCCTTTGTTCATGGTTACCGCTTGTTTAAAGAATGCCATAAGTGATTTGTATGGACGCGAAGCAAAGCAAAGTGATCAAGCATTTAAAAGGCTTTTTGGAAATAGTGGTCAAATTCTACACGATTCTGTTACTATCGATAGAAAACGCAGCAGAGAAAACTAGCATTTGGCTGGAGAGCTACTGGTTTTCCCTTGAGGGACACAGACGTGTTTCCGAATTTTCATCTTCAAGAACTTGAATCAACTGCCTGACGCCTGATACTTGGGCTCACAACTGGAATTGTTTCCATACCTCGTGATGAATCTCTGTAACTGTTCTAGCTTGTGCGTCACAGCAAGAACTATCACGATAGCTACTCTACTTTCAACTTGACAAGTATTGATGCCTTTGAATACTTACCCAGATAGCGCCTAGAGAGAGTTTTCAGTGATGTTTCGACTGATTGCAGTGGTTTGTTTGTTCCCATATGGGTCAATATGTGTGATATAACGAATACGAAAAGTCCAAGAGAATCATTCATTTTGGGAATATGTGATTTTCTCCAAGAAAAAACTTTATAATCTATTCTTCTGATACGACCAGAAGCCGTTTTAAACCACGTCCTCACGAGGTAGGCTAGTTCTTTCACACAACCTAAAAAAATGTCTGATGAAGGGAGTGGATAAACGAATACATAGAACTTGACACTTGGACCTCGTTGCCGAAATAGCTGGCACAAGTAGATTCTTCAAGCTGTGAGGCTTCTTCGTTGCAAATATGACCAAGACTATGACAAATGAAAATAACCTATTGGGGAAGCGCACAATGTCAATATGATCTTCCATCACCTTCTAAGTACAAGACGTCAAAAGGAAGAATATCTACGCTATCGAAGAAAGTTCATAGATTTATATAACGAGGATACTGAAATTGGTAAATAAGGAAAATATCCATGAACTAATGAATAAACATAAGAATCAAAATTTGTCTTGGCAGGTACTTGAATCCGCTTTTTAATGACAGGACAGAAGAGCCCACTTGTTATGAAATGTCGAAAACATGATGCCAGAAAAAACATTGCCAGGCATCATATAGTAAGAAACTGTTAAGACAGTTGCATGTAGTGAATGCGAAGCAAGATCCTGTATGTACACTTCTGTAGGGCTCTCTGTGCTTTAAATGTAGAAAAAAATACACAAACACGCAGTCAGACACACCAACCACACAGAGAGAGGCAAACACCAGTCAGGACACACAAAACAAAAGACTTTGAAAAAATACTAGCTTGGGTATCAGCCATAAAAACAGCCTTAAAAAGAACAAGCCTACAACCACGAAACAGCAAGAAGACTAAACATCGTCCTAAATCATATGCTATATAAACGAAAAACTTCTAAATACACCATTAGAACTTTAGCAACACAGCTAACACACAGACAAGCTAAAACCGCAAAAATCAAAACTAGATATCCTAACATCATTTGTTTCTAACAAAACACTCTGTCAGAGAAAACGCCTTGGAAAAAAACAACCAATATAAAGCTAATACAGACATGCTAAACCACGAAACACGAAGAAAAACTAAATAACTTCTTCCAAAAAATACTCTTTGAAACACCAAAGAGGGCTAACACTGACAAAGCTGTAAACCAAGAGCAGAGCACAAACTAAACATCCGAAAATCGTAAAAAGTTTCAAACGAAAAACACTTCACAAAAATACTCATGGAAAACACCAGCAGAACTAAAACAGAAACAATGTAAAACCTCGAAACAGTTGAAACTACAACATCCTAAATCAAAACGTTTCAACAAACCCAAAAACTTAAAAACCCACAGTGGAATCACCAACAAAGCTTAACACAGACAAGCTAAACACACGATAGCACAGTGAAACACTAAAAATCCTAAAATCTAAACGTTTCAAAACGAAAAAACTTACCAAAACATCAACTTGGAAACACCAAAAAAGCTAACTGCTGACGAGCCAAAACCAAGAAACAGCAAATTAAGCAAACTTCTTCCCAAAATTCTACTTTGAAAAACCAAACAAAGGTCGATAGACGCAAGCTATACCGCGAAAATAGCACAATCTATAAACATCCTAAAAATCATACTCTTTACAACGAAAAATTACCAAAATACACTTGTGAAAGCATCATTTTTTACCAAGAAAAATGTCCTGCAAGATACCTTAGAGAATAATAGTTTGCTCTCCAGACGCGCGTAACTACTGGATGCCAGCCATTGGAGTGCCATGGTGGACGCAGAACTGCCTTGGCACTATTCACGTTCTAGCAAGAAATAGCAATGTTCCCACTGTTCAAATAAAAAAATTATAGATAATACTGTGATATCCAAATACGCCACGAAAACGACTTCAATGATGAGTGTACGGGTACCAGATGTTGCCACTTAGAAAGGTACAATACAACTGTGCCCTGCGGGCGTATTTTGTCACCATAATCAATACAGAAGAACCCGCCTATGGGAAAATTTTCTTTAAGTTTAAACGATTGTAGTGTATAAATTTACTTTCAAGTTTAAGTCATAGTTGCTATCATGTTCTTTTGGTGGTGGAAAATGTCTGAAAAAATGCCTTGAGGAATGCTAGTGGGTTGTGCCAGAAAAGCGTGTCGTTTTGACAACAATTGAAGTGAACACGGTGTGTAGATGTGATTTGCCCTAATGGACATACACGGTTCTACACCAAGGAAAATGGTATAGTTCCCACTGTTCAAATAATATTACATATTTGGGTTCTATAGTGGTAATGCCACGACTCGCTCAACTCAGATATTGGCGCAAAAATGGTGCTACATCACTTACTAGAGGGGAAGTCTCTCTGGCGACACAATATTGTAATGGAATGCTCGCGACTTACCAATACTGTTTCCGTAAATATAGAGTATGTTAAGTACCTTTTGTACAGGCCTGGTATACCCATTGCTCCAGGGTATGGTAACGTCGATTGATCATGGTTCAAACGGTTAAACTACCTATAACCACGAATGCACCCACAATGAGTAACCACTTTAAAATCTCATAACTACATCTCATCCAGAGGGTTAAACGGGAACACCCTGTCTATGTAGTAAAAATGGACACGGTAAGGGCATCGCAACTCTTTTTCCTACTTGCAAAATAATATAATCTAAGCCCTTATTTAGGCTGCCAGAGACTCCACCTAGGCTAAAAAGTTCCAAGATTCTATGAATCCAAACTTACTGTCAAAATTGTATCGAGCACAAACTTACTTCGAATGAATCAGCTTTATGCCTTTCTTCCACCCCTCGACCAATACGGACCAAACTTTTTATCTGAAAGTAACTTTAGCTATGATGGGTCACCCGTAACTGCGCAATTAAAACCTTGTGGTTTTTAAATAAAACTACGCAGTTAAAAAATCGAAAAAAGAAATCCGAAAACTGGCGCAGCCAATTATTAAGATATAGTTAATTTATCATTTTCCACAGATGGGGAAGAGAGATAATTAAAGAACTCACAAAGAGAAAAGAAACAAGGAAAGACATTTCATCTGAAAGAAAAAACCCAGGACCAAAGGTTCCAACATCGAGGTATTGGAAAAGGTCCGGAAAAACAACTTAAGTGATAGTGACGGGTTTTTTTAAATAAAACCTTTCTCAACATATTAGAATATTGATTTCAGTGTCCCTATCCAATAATGTGTTTTAATAATGTTTTTAAATTATCTTATTAATAAAAACTTGAAGTGTACAATAAAAACGTTTTTATTTCTTTTAGATTCCCTTGTTCAAGGATGAATTTTTAATATATTTCACTTTAATGCCTTAAATTTAGCGATAATACCAAGTTCATAATTTTTAGCCCGAAGAGCAGCCGAGGGCCCTCCTTGCTAAGACACACAACTGGATTCATATATCCACCAGCCCTATCCTTCACATACTTGAAGTCATATCAGAAGTGTGTAGTGCCCAAGGGAGTAGTATAATCTAGGCCCCAATGACAGCCATTAGAAAAAGGACTAGAAAAAAGAGGTATTACGAATTGCCCAAAGATGGGACTCAACCTCCTGCCTCTTAAGACCAAAGTGCTTTCGCTCTCTTGTCATAAACACCAACAACGTCACTCCTCCCATCCATATGAACCATGCCACTCCTTAAGCAAAACGTGCACCTTGTTTAGTAATGCAGTAATAAACCCGATTTTGCTACAAACCAGCCACTCCAGACTAGCCTTGAACACCGGTCTGCCAAACCCTACATCAGAGTCATCAAACAAGCCACTAAGATGAATTGTAAAACCCGATCAAAAAGATGATTTATGAGTATTTATGACCAACACTTCAGACCACCTCTCTATAGGACAGCTTAATCGAGACGAAGCATTAAATACTATTACCTTCTTAGCCCGAATGTGTTTCCCTTTGCAAGTGTTACATGCTACCTCATGTGCTTTGCTTTGCTTAATTGTGTGTTTCTTTTTTATTTTTTACAATTTATAGGTGCCTTGGTCATAATAAAGATTGAAATCAATATGCTAAAGTACTAAATTTTGTTTTAATATAATTGATCCAACTTCACATGAGTTGGGAGTAATATTCTATTTTCTCTCCTCCTCCTAGCACTCTCTCCCTCTCTTCCGATTTAGCTTTTTGCTGCCATGGTTATAAGAGCTTTTTAGTTAAGTAGTTTCTAGGTGCTTTTCTAATCGACAGTGTGGATTTATTGGCTATTTATTTTCAGTTTGTCTTATTCGATGTAGACAAATACTGTATTAATGAACTTATTCGCTGTAGTATGAAAAATATGCAAATATTCATGGGAATTTGAGCGAGTCCTAGATGAATAATTGCCCCCCCCCCAACACATGCCGGAACATTACAAACTGCATGTCGGAAAAAACTACAAATTTTTGTACTCTAGAATTATTTTATTCGCACTATCTTATAGTATTTTTTATGCCAGAAATCAAGATGTATATTGACAATTATTAATCACAATTTTTTTCAAACTGAAAGGAATCTGAATAAGAAAGTAAAAAACTATGAAAAACAGAATCAAAGAATAGAAACTTATGTTAAGTTGCAAATAAGCTTCATTACTAATGAGTATTTTAGTCCACGAAATAGAACATTTGATTTTTGAGATAGAGGTTTGAGACAGATTAGCTTAGAATATGCCTAATTTGTATCTGACAACTTTTTCAACTGTGGTTCAGCACAGGGTTGATTCAATGGTCTCAAGATTATAATTTTCTAATTCTTCATTCGTCTTCTTTTTACCCAAAAGCTGTCAATGAAGCTGAATTAACAAACGTAACGACCAAAAAAGAAACCGACAAAACAAATTTCACGATTTTTATTCTTAATCAAAAGGAATGCTAAGTGACATTCAAAGAGGGTCATTATTTTTCTTTTTTACACTTACAGTTTGATTACAGTTTTTTCATGTCCTTACAGCTTCATTGGAGTTGTGGTGGGGGGCTTCCACCTGGTACTTTTGATTTTATTAAATGATATAAACTATGTAATGCGTATTGTTTTTGAAATAATACGTATATACTTCACAAAATAAAAACAAATACAAAAGTAATATCAGGTCCGCCTCAACGATGTGGCGGGGAAGTCCACCCAAAGAAAAAAAAAGCCAACTGGACAACAGGTGTTGAGGTTAGAGATAGAATTTATACCAAGAAAAATAATAATACAAAAGTAAGGTTACATTTTAAAATATAATATTCTCACGAACAAAAACTTCTTGTTCTATACTATTGCCAAATGAGGTTCGCTCAATAGTTAACAACTTTGTACTTTTATTTATATATGAGACACCATCTGGGCCTAAGCACACTCTGGAAATCTCTTTATATATTGAATCGGGTCTGCCTAGTTGTGTCTATCAAAGTACTTTAAAGGTAACTACAGTAGCAAAAAGTCATACTCCATGAAGATTATTTAGTTGTCGGGTATAAAATGAAAGCCTCGACTTATTTAGTGTCGGTCAATTTTAGCCATTTTTATCATATCACCCCAACAAAACAGGTGTAGCACTAGTGGGGCCAAGGGAAGAGGTACTTTGCACACGGCTCTAGTGCAAAAATGGTTTGCACGCATCACATACTTTTTCAAAACACAAATAATAATACCCACGACAGAGCTTAAGATACCTTCTTGGTCAGGTTTATACAACCGACCCAAGCGCCTATAATACAGTCTCTAGGACGCAGTTCACTTGACAGTTTGCAAAAAAACACAAATGAAACTGCTGAGATATTTAGTTGTCGGTAAATTTTAGCCATTTTCTATGATCAAACAAAAACAACCCAGTAGCACTAGTGCGGCAAAGAAAGGGTCTTTCATTGCTCACGTGTGCAAAAATTGGAGAGTTGCAACGCATCAAATACTTTTTTCACAACAAAAATAATAATAACAAGAAAGAGCAATAGAACACTCTTGGTCAGGTTGCAACCGCACCCAAGCGCCATAAATATTTCTCAGGACGCTAGTTCTCACTGAACAGTTGCAAAAAACCACAAATGAAAGCTGGATATTTACGTTGTCACGGTAAATTTTAGCCCATTTTCTCATATCCACCCCAACAAAACCCAAGTAAGCACTAGTCCGGGCCAAGGAAGGGCTTTCCCTGCTCTGTTGCAAAAAATTAGTTTGCACGCCATCACATACTTTAAACACCAATATAATACCCAAGAACAGAAGCCAATAAGATACCCTTGGCAGGTTGCACAACCGACCCAAGCGCCATAAAATTCTTATAGGATGCAGTTCTCCAGACGTTTGCAAAATAACCACAAATGAAATGCTGGAGATATTTTAGTTGTCGGCGACACAATTTTAGCCCATTTTCTCATATCACCCAAACAAAACCCAGGTGTAATAGCAACTAGTGGCCAAGGACAGGTACTCTACGGCTCTGTGCAAAAATTGTTTGCACGCATCACCTATTTTCAAACACAAATAATAATACCATGTTATCTACCAAGAACAGAGCAATAAAGATACACCATCTTGTGTCAGGTTGGCAATAACCGACCCAAGCTGCCATAAATCTTCTATAGGATGCAGTCACACTGACAGTTGCAAAAACCACAAAGAAATGGTGGATTATATTTGAGTCTGAATCGTGAAAATCATTTAGCCCATTTCTCATATCCACCCCAACACATAAAACCCAGGTAGCACTAGTGGGCAAGTAAAGGGGTCTTTCCTGCTCTGTGCAAAAAATTGTTTGACACGCATCACATACTTTTCAAACAAAATAATAATACCCAAGAACAGAGCAATAGGAACCTCTTGGTTCAGGGTTGCCAAACGACACAAGCGCCATAAATACTTTATCTAGGCGCAGTTACTCTAAACTGAAGTTTGCAAAAAAACCACAATGAAATGCGGGAATTATTATGTTGTCGTGTAAAATGTAGCCCATTTTCTCATATCACCCAACAAAACACCAGTCAGCACTAGTGGGCCAAGGAAGTCTTTCCTGGCTATCTCGCGTGAGCAGCAATAAAAAAATGTTTGCACGCATCACATACTTTTTTCAAACACAATTAATAATACCCAAGAACAGAGCAATAAGATACCTCTTGGGCAGGTCTGCAACCGACCGCAAGAGCCATAAATATTCTCTAGATGCGTTCTCACTGACAGTCTGCAAAAAACCCACAGAAATGCTGGATATTTAGTTCGTCGGTAATTTAAGCCCATTTTTCTCATATCACCCAACAAAACCCGGTTAGGCTACAGTGGGCCTAGAATAGGGTACTTCACTGCCTCCTGTGCAAAAAATTGTATTGCCACGCATCACACTACTTTTTCAAACACAATAAAATACCAAGATACAGAGCTAATAAGATACTCACAGTCAGGTTTGCACCGACCCAAGCGCCATAAATATTCGTCTAATGACGCAGTCTCCACTGAACAGTGTGCAAAAACCACAAATGAAATGCGGCTTATTTAGTTAGTCCGGTAAATGTTAGACCCAATTTGTCTCATTATCACCCCGAACAAAAAACCCAGGGTAGCGACTAGTGGGCCAAGAAAGGGTCTTTCCTGCTCTGTGCAAAAATTGTTTGCACGCAATCACACATACTTATTTTCAAACAAAATAATAATACCAAGAAACAGAGCAATAAGATACCTATCTTGGTCAGGTTGCAACAGACCCCAAGCGCGCATAAATATATTTTCTAAGGACGCAGTATTCTCACGGACAGTATTGCAAACAAAAAACACAAATGAAAATGCCGGATTATTTAGTGTGTCGGGTAAAAATTTTAGCCCATTTTGTCAATAACCCAAACAAAAACCAGGTTAGCACTGTAGTGGGCCAATGGAAGGGTCTTTAACTGCTCTGTGCAAAATTGTTTGCACGCATCACATACTTTCAAACACAATAGTATAATACCAAGAACAGAGCAAGCAAGATACCTCATTGCGTTCAGGTTGCAACCGACCACCAAAGCGCCATAAATATTCTATCAGGATACAGTTATCCACTAGACGATTTGCACAAAAAAACCACAAATGAAATGCGTGGAAATTTAAATATGTCCACACGGTAAATATTAGCCATTTTTCTCATATCACCCACCAAACAAACACCCAGGGTAGACAATAGGGGCAAGGGGAAAGGGTCTTTCCTGCATCTGTGCAAAAATTGTTGGCACGCATCACACACTTTTTCAAAAACAATAAGAACTACCCAAGAACAGAGGCGAATAAGAGACCTCTTGGTCAGGTAGGCACACCGACCCAAGCGCCATAAATATTCTCTCAGGGACGCACAGTCTCTGCCACTGTGACAGTTTGCAAAAAAAACCATCAAATGAAATGCTGGATATATAGTTGCCGGTAAATTTTAGCCCATTTTCTCATCTCACCCCCCAACAAAACCCAGGTTAGCACTGTGGGCCACCAAGACAAGTGTCTTTCCGCAGTCTGTGCAAAAATTGTTGCATAGCCAATCACATGACTTTTTTCAAACAAAATCAACATTACCAAGAATCCAGCAGCAAATAAGATACCTCTTGGTCAGGTTTGCAACCGACCCAAGCGCCATAAATATTTTCAATAGGACGCCAGTTCTCACTGACAGTTGAAAAACTGAACACAAATGAAAATGCTTAGAATTATTTAGTGTCCGGTAAAATTTAGCCCATTTTCTCATGTATCACACCCAACAAAACCATTGGTAGCATCTAGTGGTAGCTCGATTTTAGGTAGCGAGTTAATGACCCAATGGCATTATTTTAATCCGTATCAAAAAATATAATAAGGAAACTGACCTTATTCACCTTTTCAGTAACTTCGCTTGCTGTTCGAGAAGGGAAGAGCAACTAGCTGCTTGCCATTGAAAAGATTGTCCAAATTTTGAAGCAAAGATCGGAAACAAAAACTTTGGCTTGTCAGGAGGTCGCGAACAAATATGAGTTATGGCCAAGAAATGGCCTTTCACAAATGAAGTTTCAAAAGTATTATACTTTCGATAAGGCAAGTCCACCTTTTATACTTTAAAACAGGCTTTGTCACGAAGCTTGATTATATTGCGCCCGCAATTGGGTATGCATCGATTGTATATCAAACAGTCTTCTGAGCTTATACGATCACTGTTTCCATTTGGTCAGACCTGGGGAAGAGAAATTAAGAAACAAAGTAACATGCATTCAAGATCTTTTTGTGGTTTAAAAATGAAAATTCAGTATTATGGTGGTCTCATCTATCATTTTAAAATAGCTAATAATTAACAATCTATTCATTTCCCCCCCACCTAGGATCTCCATTAATTCTTTGACGTATCCATGTTCCATATATGGCGGGGGACTAAAAAAAAACTAAAAAAAAACTTGAACTTGAAACTTATAAAGTTAGGGTATACAAATGATGCTGAAGAATGATGGTGTAATTTCCTCGACAAGTTCCCTTTGCAGTGAGTGATTTTTGAATAATATATTTTTTTTTGCTGCAACGGAAGATGTTTTTGTATATCGTTTTTGTAAGTGATTTATAATAGTTAGGCTCAAAACGCTACTGGTTTGCAAGCTAACTTATATAAGGTTATCTTTACAAATATGAAGAGAGATTTATCAGGCTATTGGACATCCAGGTGTGTATATTAGGTAGTCTTTTCGGTTTGATACAAGACTGGAAAGATTGAACTTGATACAGTCACTAAGCCCTGTGTTAAAAACGCATTGTGGCTGAATTAACATCCTGACAATCCAAAACTGGCACCCAGTGTCAAAATTATTTACAGGACACGATCCTGTGACACCGGCGTCATATTCACAATCATTATAATCCATATAGAGACGTAGGGATATTAGTTCTAGGGGTGTTTAAGAGTTGGTTGGAAGGGTAGGGAGAGATAGATTAGAAAGTTGGCACATCTGACAGGGTCAGTAGGAATATTATTTTGAGAGGACAGGTAGTTACCAAGGAAGTGCTACAAAAATGTTATCAATTACAGTAGGCGCGCTAGACACCTCATAGGATCAACTATAAGTAGGAAAAAGGATTGTCGAAGAGAAACCACTGGAGGTAAATGTTTCAAAAGAAGGTATCACAATCATTGAACTACTGCTAAAAGATTAGTAAATTACAATGAAAAGTACCCAAAAACTATTGCCCCTTCTTTTGTGGTAATTAATAAAACTAGAAAAAGTCATCAAAAAGATTACAAAAGAAAGGTTGTGCGGAAATGAGGCGTGGTTTATAAAACAATGATAAAAATCAAGAAGAATGTCGTCAACACTATTATATCAACCAATATTAATAAAATCGCTATCTATTATTATAGGTTGGCGAGAATAAGGATCACAGTGTAATAGCCCCTATTGGTGATGTAAAGAGAAATGCCCAAAAAGATGGACTTGGTTACTTTTCTTTTTCAATATGAATATGCTTGAAAGCCAGGGAGCAAGCGGAAAATTCATAGTATCATCAATTTCTGAAAGGCCCACGTCTCCGTGATTCACCACAATACGTCGAAAAGGCCAAGAACCATTAATAAAATTAACTCTCTTAAAATTAGTCCATCTTATCTCTTATGCTTTTGATGTAAACGCAGATTATATTAAAGTTTTGTCTCTCCATTTAGCTTGGTTACATTTTTTACAAAAACTAGTGTTCGAAGATATGACAGTTAAAACGGCTTAAGGGGCTATCAGGGCTAGCCGAAGCGCAGAGGCTGTTGCGCAAATGTAATTTTAGGTCATCGCATAATAGTTAAACAAACAATTATTGCACAGTGAATAATTTTAGTAGCGAAAACGTTAAAATCTGCATAGTATACATTTAAATACTCCCATGTGGTCTGAATAGTTTTCATCATTTGGCTAGATTTGAATACATGAAATTCTTCTTCAGCCGCACACGAATTATATTGGTGGTAAATTTGGAACTGGGCATATGGAAAAGTTTGCCCGTTTTTCTCTTAGATATCGTGCGTTGACTAGGGCAATGGCGTCGACGTCGATTTGCATTAGCAGTATGAAGGGTCAACAGGCTACTAGCTTTGATGGGGAATCTAATGTCCTTTTGATGGAAGATAGTTGAGTTATAAGCTTGTTTGCAAGATGTCATGTCACCTAGGAGTTTGGTGATAGCTTTTCTCTGAGAATATTTTTAGTTTCTCCTGGTCATTTACTAACCTTCAATAAGGGACTGACTGTGAGAAAGTTGAGAAATCTTTTTGCCATTTCTTGCAAAGACCTTAGGATTGGCTAGGAAGGAATTAATATTACCACCCCAGCGTACACCCCATGTCGCAGTCACCCGTCTAAGCGTCTGAGGGCTGCGGGGAGAAAGAGTCTTTTTTTAAATCAGTCATTATTACAGAGTGAAGTGAACTACAGTAAGACCCTTTCTTTTCCACGACACACTGTACTCTTTTAACTTTTCAGCTAGGTAGAGTATTAAGAGATACGGTAGAAAGTCTTATCTGCAACCTTGGGATTTTAAAAGTGGCCCTGCCCATCTCCCACACCCCAATCACGCTAAGTATGAACCGGAACCGTCTAGGAAGAGTAACCACGGACAATCACCACTATTTGGCCCGACGAGGGATCTCCCCCTACAGGTAAGTGGTCAACATAGCAACCCCTATTGCGACCACTTTTGCCTTTTAAAAGTGGTGAACCCCTTATGTTAATCTCCAATACAAGGGGGACAACTTTTTCCTAAGTCATATAATATAGAAAAACTTGCACAGCTCAATGAAGTTGATGCATCTTAAACTTATCTACTATCAATTCTAAGGGAAAAAACCATTTGTACATCGATATTTTGTTTGTTTTCAGGCTTAGTACTATCTTTGTTCGTTTTTACCCATGTCAGGATTATATTTTAATACAGTATAGAGTCTAGGAGCTTCCTTTAAGCATTATTTATCCAGTTCTTTCTTCATAATTAAATACAGCAATGAAAACAAACGATTCCCGCGATGCTGTCACACAATAAGCGTGTGTCCACTTAAGAACTTATTTGGGAAATAAGCAGATTCAATTAATGTTGCCACATTAAGAGTATTTATTAACATTTAAAAAAATGCGTTGTTTTATCTGCTATAAAATTGACTATAATAAATAAATAATTAAAACTATTTATAATAGTGCTGTTCTTTCGCATACCAATGTCTTTACTGTTTAAGTGACAACTGCTTTTATACTAGTCTTAAGCTTCAATTTCTTGAAATGAATGAATTAAACGATACCAAGAGCGTTAGTTGTAATGCTAGTAAATACTATTCTTTATCTGACGTGTCCATAAAACATAGATAAATAAAGCGAGACACCTCAAACCCATTGATTAGATTTAATAATGTTGAATGAATGCCATCTCGGGCAATAGGCAAAATGCCTTTTTTAGAATTCACGAAATTTTTTATGATTATATAGCAATTCAATAAGAGCCATCTATTTGTCAAACTGTTATTCGTCTACAAAGAGTTCAAAAGCAATATGTATATGTTTTTGTACAGTGAGGTCAAACAGTAAGTGGCTTATTGACGATCAAAAACAAGAACAGCCTAAAGCATATTGTAGGTATATTCATATTATGTTGCATTTGCAGCAATTATAATTCTTGTGACGTCGACACAGCTCCCCAAAGACAAAGTTACTAATTAACTTTGGGACTACTTGATTAAATACGAGTTTTTCTTGCAAATATATTGATACGCGTCACGAAACTCATTCAGATCAATTACTAGCTGTAAAGGATACTTTACTATTCAAGTTAATGCTCATAAAATTGTTCACATAATTGCCCTGAGTTCTAAAGTTGGTTGTCAAACAAGTACACCAATACATGGACATGATTCAAAGATTCAATTTCTAGTTTGTGCTTATTTTTATCTCTATGACTGTCCATTCTTTTGTGTAAATAAATTAAAAAAAAAATTTATTACAATAGAAATTCAGGGACCCCAGGATTAAAACTAAAATAGAACAGGAATGATCCCTATATGAATAAGGGGGTGAAACTTGCTCCTTTACCTGCTCCTCACGATACCTCGCTATTTATGAAGTTGTTTTTAGGTCCTTTTAAAAGAGCCTTTTTTATCCTAATTACATACGCTTTGCGGTTCCTAAGACGACGTGGATTGTGCTATGCGCAATTTAGGAATCCCTGTCCGAAAGGTTGAGGGTTCGTAATATATGTCTATCCAATTATTGGTTGGGACGGGGTTTAGGTGTGGCGTGATTCACAGGTAAGACTCAGTCAGAGTTGACCAATCCCAAATGGTACTGGAGGGAAAATATGGGAAGGTAACAGGAAAGGTGTGCTAAAGCCTAGGGGTGGTGGCTTTCACTCCCCCCTTCGCCACTTTCTGGCTGAAAGGCCTTGAGACGGAGCATCAAGCACCGACGGGCCCGGGACGCGGACCTTAAGGATTAGCTGCAGCATACTTTAATCGTTAATTTACGTACCCTTTTAGGGTTTCAGGAGCACTCTTAAAACCGTTATGGGGACAAATAGGTCAAAATATCATTATATTTGATAATAATTTCCCAGTTGTATTCAGTTGAGGGGCGGCTGCTCCTTACTTTTTTTATTAAGTTCTGACATTTTTCAAAAATCCGTTAAATCTGGTTTTCGCTTCATGAGAAAAAAAAAATTCATTCATTGCACGGACAACGTTGTTCTGAAAAGTATGTCTCATGTAAACTACCACCCCCCCCCGTTAAAATTCTCTCCAGACAATTATATCCTAATCTGATAAAATCCCCCCTTAAAATATTGCACGGACGATTCCCCTTGATAAAGATATGTCCTAATAATGTTCATTGAAAAGACTTAATTTACTTAAAAATAACTTTGTTTGGTGAAGCTTAAGCAGCGCTTCTAACCTGAGAATGTCTATAACAAACCACAAAGCGCACACCGTAGAAACAATTATAAATTCAATCCAAGCAAAGCTGCCTAAGACCCAAGGAACCGCCAGGAAAACCACTGATAGCACAACACTAAGATGCGAAACCAGGCGTGAAAAAAAGCTTTACGTTTATGATGTCCATTCGTACTTTAACTATAGATCAGATTATAGCCCTTTGGTTCAGACCTAGTCATCCACACTTTTGTTATAATGTAAACATTAAGGAATAACATTTTTTTGGCAATGCAAAATGTGAAACAGGAGGCACATTAGATTACACACAACTTTTACAACAGAGACACGAAGGGACTATCAAAACGGTTTATCGAGTTACTACTAACTTCCCTGTCAATGGCAACACAGACCTCATGTGTACTTTGGGTTTATCCCCTCAATTGAAATCAGTATAATATGTATGGAAACATATGACGCAGTATTAAAACATTTTTGATTTAGGAACTTCGATAGAATGATAGAAATAAACTAGCCGATACAGAAAAAAATGTTTTATTTTGCTTCATTAGTTAGAGTATTTTAATTATTCTTATGACATTATAATCATCTCAGAATGCGACAGATTCTTCGTGCTGCTCCTCTCCTAGATTTTCTACTTTCGTTAATTTTCAATTAGTTTATTTTACGTTATTAAAAAGAATAAAAATGATAATCTGGATTATAGAGCAAAGTTAGTCTCTACGCCCGCCCTTATGCCAAAACTTAAATATTCGTTACGCTAGAAAAAAAAAAAACACCAAAAAACAGAACCCTTTTAGATCTATGGGGTACTTCAGAAACATTCTAGTCTAATAAAATGGATATTTTGCGGGAGAGAGGGTTGGTTTCCATATTAAAGCTCCCGTTCTGCCTAAGTAAAAGTATATGAAACATCAGAGTAATTTTTTGGGAGGAATAGTATTAATTCGTTGCTGGCTTAAAGGCAATGATGAAATTTGATGAATATTATGATTAGACACAATGTGCTGGTAATGATTCCCTCACAAAACGAACACAAAATTTTATTGTTTAAACATACGAATAACAAAAAGTGCCTATTGGAAAAAACAACTACCATAGAGTAGGTTAGAGGTTGTAAACCATGACCCTTTATCCTTCACAAAGACCAATCCCTGCTTCATTATGTTTATAGATGACCAGTTGTTTATTCTCATTCAAAAATCCACTCCGATTATAAGTCGCATCAGACTTTTACCTATGCTATATTAGTTTCTAAATCTATTGAATGCGATTCAATTAATTAATCAACACACTAGTTTCAGACATAAGGGATTCAGAAAAGATCCTAGGAGAATACTGAAAGAAATGAATGAAGAACGAAATAGTGCATAATGAATGGATGAAGGATTCTTGAAGATTGTAGTGAAATTTATAAGTGCACATTTTTATAATAATGTCCTTTTGCTTAGCAAAAAAAAAAAGGACATTTAAAGAAAGCTGTGGCGTTTTTTTGGCCTTTATTATTTTGTTTAAATCTCTATTCTAGTTTTGACTTATTAGGTTAAAGATGAACTTTCAAACGGACAATCAAATAGTAATTATTAGGTTCAAAATAAATAATGTTTTCATCTTAATAAAGTAAAATTAGTTCAATGGAATAGGTTGGGTTTCATGCTTTAGTAAAAGATGCCATCATAAGGGTTGATTTTCAAACTATATAATACTTATTTGGAAAACAACATTCGATAGGAATCCATAGTTGGAAACGAGCACATCTTCTAGTCCATATGTTGCGGTTTAATCCTTGTCACATGGGGAATTAAAAATGAATACTATAATTTTTGTATATCCACAGTTTAATAAAATTTACATCTGACAAAAAACTTTGTTCGCATCGACTATGAAATAGCCTTTTTTATAAGTGCTAATGACGTATGGATGCCAACACTTAAATGTTCGAAAAATAGGGTTCCAAACAAAAAACACAGAATATTTTTTTTGTCCACGTACTTAATTGCTCTTAAATATTATTTCCTTAAATAAAAATACATAGTTGTGACTCGAATATAGGCGCAAAGCAGACACAAAATTTTATCGTAATATTAACTACTACCAATCGATATTTTCCGAGCTTACAAATTTCTGCACAATATGTTCTATATTTTTTGTATAAATAAATAAATTATTTATGAAGAAAGATATGACAAGCAAGGACATGCTATTTGGAGTGATAATACACTTTAGAAACTAGTTGATAACAGCAAACAATAGCCTATAAATCAGCTAAAACAGTATAATGATTCGAACCTCACTGTGTTTTATGATATTAACAAATACCAAATTGCTAAAGATAGCTTTAAAAAAGCTGCTGGCAAAGGAAAGTAGTTTTTAGCGGCACAATTTAAATTTATAACTGACTCAGTTTGCTATTTTTATAAAATGATTTTCCATTTTATTAACTCCTCAGAATAACAGAGCAAAATTCTTTAACAGAAGCTAGGCTACAGAACTTCAACAATTGAAAAACAATCTGAAGATGATTAAATGCCAAAAATGTGCTTGCAAGAAGATTATAGTTGTAACGTTGAGAATTTGAGAATAATTACGGATTTACAAACGTCTGATACTGAATCTCGCCATCCAAAAAAACACGCGAATTTATTGTTTAAAAAACCGATAGAATAACGGAAAAGTCCTTAATGGAAAAAAAAAATTAGCATAAAATAACTCTAAGAGGTTGATAACTATGACCCTTTTTATTGCAGGACCTATCTCCGGTTCATTTATGTCTTTGATAACCGGATGTTTATTTCATAGTCGAAAAAATCCTACCATCGTTATATTCTTATTCAGACTTTTACCTTCATATTAAATTTAGGTTTTTTTGAGCACTACTTTATTGTAAAAAAAAATGACAAATAATTTTGGTTTGTAAAAGAAGCATTATTACTTCCACTTAAAAAACTCAGTTCGTCTTTGCATTACCCTTTAATATAATTTAAATTTGAAAAAAAACTTACGTTTTCTAAAGAGTTAAAGAGGCTGAGTACAAGGGTTGAACCTTATAAACGTACAGGATTAGGAGGGCACGTTGGGGGGCTGCGCCCGCACCAAACACTCCGCTTTCCAGCCTTTAAAATAAAAAAAAAAAGTTTTTTTTTTAAACTCAAAATAAGAGCGAACATAAATCTTAAACGAAAAACAGAACTTATTCCGTAATGAAAGGGGCGCGACCTCTCAACGCCTCGCTCTTTTACGTAAGGTTTGCTTTCTCCACATCTGTTTTGTTTAAAACAATAAAAACTTAGCGGAAAAGAGCGAAGGCGTTGAGGGAGGCACCGGCCCTTTTCATTATACGGAATCATTTCTGTTCAGTCAACAAAATGAAACAAAGTCTGACAACAAAGAAAAGACACTTTGTTTTTCAACTGAAAGTAAGGAGCCAGTTTAAATTAACATGATCAGAAGTTTTGCGTACAGTCGCGATCTCAATCCTCGCTCTTTATCTAATTAAATAAAAAAAACAAGTTTTTTAAACTGAAAGTAAGGAGCGACATTAAAAAACTTAAAAACGAACAGAAATTTTCCGTTATATGAAAGGGCTTTGTGCCCTCCTCACACGCCTCACTTCTTCACGCTATAAAGTTTGACTTTCTCACAAACTCTTTTTTTAAACAATAAAAACTTATAGCGGTAGAAAGTAGCGAGGCGTTGACGGACGGGGACACACCCCTACTTTCATATACGGAATAATTCTGTT
>JAPEVW010000458.1:97500-101526 GCA_027921565.1 Artemia sinica | reverse complement strand
GTATTTATCTTAGAAAATTCTCCAATTCCATTAAGAATACTCCCTGAGGAAAATTACCCCCTCTCCCAGTCACATTTGAATTTTTTTTTTTTAATTTAATTCGATTTTTTTTTTAATTCATGGCCAAGACTTAACCAGAGCATGGATGTAAACAAGACTTAATCTGAATAGGGTTCTAAAGCCAGAATATAATTTGTACTTTACTGAAAAAAATCTACCTTATCCGTTCCGTGTACACATACTTGACTTGACTTATCTTGCCTTAATGCTCTGCTGGTGGTTCCAGCGTAGAGAGACACGTGATCTTCTTCGCCGCATTCCAGAACGGTCTTGTGCAAGCGTGACTGCTTCTTGTATATCAAGTGCCAATCATTTGAGAGGTACTGGGTGAGCTGTCCCTCCGTCCTGAACCGGGGCCCTTTTTCCCCCCCCCGGGGCGCTTTTTTCCAGCCATGCCGCAGGGTGATCAAAATTGAAAGAGTGGCTGGCGGGGGTTTCTTCTGCTGGCATGCGACAAAATGGCCAAACCACCGTAGGGTTCGTGCAGCGACCTGACAAGAGTTAGGGGTCCTGATCTTTTAGTGCCAGCAATCGGGTGTTCGAGACGAAGTCGTCCCATCTGATCCCTTACATATGTCCGCAAGAACTTTGTTTGGGCCACGGTCTATGGCATCACGGAGAGCAGAAGCAGCAGCCGCCCAGGTCTCAGCACCGTAGAGAGGACGTTGGGGTTACGGTGTGGTTTTTGTAGATCCCCATTTTTGTTTTTCCGGCTGATGTTGGGCTTTTGGACCACATGAACGGCATAGTCGTGCATAATTGATGCGGTTTTTTCAGGGGGGATGCGTATCTGAACTTCAGTTTCAGGGGAGGGTGGGGGGACTGAGCCGTTTTCCGTGATGAACAGATCCAAGGTAGGGAAAGACTTGACAACCTCGACCGGTGTGCCCTGATACTTGATGCTGGTGAGTTGGTGGTGTTTACCTGCGGAGTCCAACGATCATTATTTTTGTTTTTCTGCCAGCTATTGTAGTCCCACTTTCAGGTTATCTTTTGACAGTGTTGTTTGAAGTCTTCTTCGAGATCAGCTGCAGAATGCATATCAGTGCAATAATCATCAGCAAGCGCAATCGGCTAAGCTCTGGTCGCCATACCTTAGACCGAGGAGCCCGGTTCGTGTTTCGATCCATGACATAATCAATCACGCGTTGAACAGTTCAGAGCAGCACTTAACCTTGCCCGTAACACCGTTATTTATTTCACACAGTGGAGCTTGACGACCAGTAACTGGCAGAGCTTTTTGTACCAGTGTAAGAGCGGCCTTGAACATGAGACGACTTGTCCGAAGAGACCTGTCGTTCTAGTATCAGCCAGAGAGACTTCACGGTCGACGCAGTTGAAGGCTGCTTTAAATCACAAAGGCGGGTAATCTGTAACGCTGGAACTCACGGAACTTTCTCCGATGAGCCTGGCGTACGGTTGAGGATCTGCGCGTCGTGGATCTATTCGGCATGAAACCTGCTTGCTGAATCCGGCGGCACTTACGGATGAACTGGGTACTTCTATCTATCAAGTCATGGCAAATATTTGCCGGGAACGACAGAGTGTGATTCCCTCTGAGTCGGAGGATAAAAAAAAAAAAAAACAAAAACAATCACTTCGACTACCTTTTACGCTTCCATAGTAGGGAGGATTATCTCTTTCCTTCCATTCTTGTGGAATCAGTTCTGTTGTCCAAACGAGGGAAAACAGGCATGTGCAGCCATAGTAGCATCGTCGGTCCTTGCGAATTTTAGCATCTCAAACGGTGATCCGCAGGTTCCTGGTGCTTTGTTGTGTTTTCATCTTCCTCAGAGCATTCCTGTATCTCTTCTACAGAGGGAGGTCTTAGGCATCTGGGAGATTTTTTTATTGGACGAAAAGGGTTCGCAATCCTGGCCACTTCAGCCAATTGTACAAAATATACAACAAATAACAAAATACGATTGAAATACGTTCCATGAATCTAGTTCATATCCTTCAATTAGCGAGCCAAGGCTTGGCTAAAAAAGGGAATGTCAGTGAAAAACTCTAAATTAGCTCTTATATTGGCCTTTTCATGTGTGTTTTACAACGACAAGATGCAAAATACGATGAAAATAACGTTCCCCATGATTCTAATTCATTCCTTCATTAATCGAGCCTCAAGGCTTGGCTAAAAAAATTGAATTGTCAGTATAAAACTCAACAAATATAGCTTCTAAATATGGAATTTTCAGTGTGTTTCACAACGAAAATGATGCAAAATACGATGAAATATGCTCCCATATGGATCTAGTTTTCATATCCTTCATTAGCGAGGTCAAGGCTTGGCTAAAAAAAAAATATGGAACTGTCAGTGGGTGGGGGGGGGAAAAAAAAAAAAAACTCACAAGATATAGCTCTTATTATGGCTTTTCAGTGGTTTTTACAACGAAAATATGCAAAATACGAATTGAAAATAAACTTCCCATGAATCTAGTTCATATCCTTCAATTAGGAGGTCCAGGCTTGGCTAAAAAATGGAATTGTCAGTGAAAAACTCACAAATAATAGCTCCTTAATAGTTTTCAGTGTGTTTTTCCAACGAAAATCTGCAAAATACGATGAACAATACGTTCCAGATGAATCTAGTTTCATATCCTTTCCATTAGCGAGGTCAAGGCTTGGCTAAAAAATGGATTGATCATATGAAAAACCACAAAGATAGCGCTATATGGCTTTTCATGTGTTTTTACACGAAAATATGCAAAGTAAATGAAAATACATTCCCATGAAGCTATTTCATACATCCTTCAAATTAGGGAGGTTCCAGGCTTGGCTAAAAATATTGGAGATTTTCAGTGAAAAACTCACAAAATATAGCTCTTAATGACATTTTTTTCAGTGTGTTTTCCAACGAAATATGGCAAAATACGGATGAAACATACGTTCCGACGAATCTATGTTCAATCCTTGCATTAGCGAGGTTCAAGGCTTTTGCTAAACAATGGAATTGTCTGAAAAACTTACAAATATAGCTCTTCATATGGCTTTTTCATGTGTTTTTACATCGAAAATATGCAAAATTACAATGAAAATACGTTCCCATGATTCTAATTCATATCCCTCAATTAGCGAGGTCAGGGCTGGCTAAAAAATGGAAATTGTCAGTGAAAAACTCATAAATCGAGCTCTTAATATGGCTTTTTCAGTGTGTTTTTCAACGAAAATATGCAAAATACGATGAAAAGACGTTCATAATAATGCTAGTTCATAATCCTTCCATTGGTGAGGTCAAGGCTTGGCTAAAAATGGAAATTGTCAGTGAAAAACCTCCAAATATAGCTCTTAATATGGCTTTTCAGTGTGTTTACAACGAAAATATGCAAAATCGATGAACAATCCGTTTCATATCCTTCAATTAGCGGAGGTCAAGGTTTGGCTAAAAAATGGAATTGTCCAGTGAAAAACTCACAAATATAGCCTCTTAATATGGCTTTTTAGTGTGTTTTACAACGAAAATATGCAAAATACGATTAAAATACTTCCCCATAATCTAGTTCTTATCCTTCAATTAGGGAAGGTCAAGGCTGGCGAAAATGAATTGTCAGTGAAAAACTCGCAAATATGCTCATTAATATGGCTTTTCTGTGTTTTTTCAACGAAAATATGCCAAATACGATGAAAATACGTTCCCATGAATCTATTCATATCCTTCAATTATCAAGGTCCAGGCTTGGCGAAAATAATGGAATTGTCAGTGAAAACTCACAAAATAGCCCTTCTTTTAATATTGGGCCTTGTTTTTTCCTTGGTGGGTTTTTTTACCCAACGAAAAAATAAATTGCCCCCCAAAAAAATAACGAATGAAAAATAAAACGTTTTTTTATTTTTTTCCCCCATTTTGGAATCTCGTTTTTTTTGTTTTTTTTTTCCCCATAATTCCCTTTTCCCCATTTAGCGGCCAAGGTCCAAGAATGGCCCCCTTGGCTAAAAAAATAGAAATTTGTTCCCCCCCCCCAGTAA
>JAPEVW010000457.1:62696-101696 GCA_027921565.1 Artemia sinica | reverse complement strand
AGAAGGTTTGTAGTGGTTAAGCAAAACTTGCTATCTTCTGAAGAAAAGTTTTTTATAAAATAAAAAATGTTACTTCCTAGAATAATTGGAATGTTTGGTAGTAAAACTTGCTAGTTCGAACAAAAAGTGTTTAATAACTGATGACGAAAATATTATTCTAAGAGGAATTTGTGTGTGTTCGTAAAGTATGTTAGTTTAAGGTAAATGATGTTACTTTGATGACAAGGTTTTTGTTAGTGTAGCAAATTGCTACTTGTGACGAAAGTTGTTTATCACCTCAAAAATGTTACTTCTACGAACAATTTGGTATCTTTGGTAGAAAACTTGCTATGTTTGAAAACAGAAAAAGTGTTATACTCTGCGAAAATATTATTTCTAATAGATTTTGTGTGTGTTCATAAAAGTTATTTTATATTAAGGGAAATGCATGTTTACTTTGATTGATAATGTTGCTTAGTGATCAAGCAAAACTGCAGACTTCTGACGAAATTTTGTTTATCCACATCAAAAATGTTATTCTACTAAAAATTTGGTATCTTTGTAGAAACTTAGTAGTTCGAACAGAAACGTGTTATCACTGACAAAAATAGTATTTCTAAGAGAAATTTGTGTGTGTTCAGTAGAGTAATTTTAGTTTAAGGTAAAATTTCGTTACTTTGATGAGAGGTTTTGTTAGTGTTAATCAAACCTTGCTACTTCTGCAGAATGTTTTTATCAGAACAAAATGTTGCTTCTAAGAAAAAAGTTTGTATCTTTGGTAGAAAAACTTCTATTTCGCTTAGAAAAGTTTATCACTGACGAAAATATTATTTCAAAAGAGAAATTTTGGTGTGTTCAGTAAAGTTGTTTAGTATTAGGTAAAATTCGTTACTTTGATGAGAAGGATGTTAGTGTTAGCAAAACTTGCTACTTCTGACAGAAAAAAGTTTTTTCACAATCAAAAAATGTTACTTATACGAAAACATTTGTATCTTTGGTATAAAACTTTGCTTGTTCCCCCGACAGAAAAAGTGTTATCATACGAAAAAATAGTTTTCTAAGAACTTTGCGTTTGTTCAGTAAAATATTTATATTAAGGTAAATTGCGTTACTTTGATGAGAATGTTTTATTCGTGTTAAGCAACTTGCTACTTCTGACAGAAATGTTTGTTTATCATAATCAAAATGTTAACTTCTCAGAAAAATTTGGTACTTTGGTAAAACTTACTAGTTCGAACGAAACAGTGTTAGCCTGACAAAAATTTATTCTAGGATATTTTTGTGTTTCAGTAAAAGTTGTTATTATTAAGGTAAAATTGTCGTTACTTGTTGGAGAGAAGGTTTTGTGTTAAGCAAACACTTGCTACTTCTACTTCTGACGAAAAGTTGTTATCACAATAAAAAAAAATGTTACTTCTAAGTAAAATTTGGTATCTTTTGGTAGAAAACTTGCTATTATGACAGAACAAAGTGTTATCCTGACGAAAAAATATTATTTCTAAGAGAACTTTGTGTGTGTTCGATAAAGGTATGTTCGTATTAAGTAAATGGCGTTACTTGATAAGAAGGTTTGTTAGTGTTCAGTGAACTTGCTACTTCTGACAGAAAAGTTGTTCTCACAATCAAAATGTTTACTTCTAAGAAAAACTTCGTATCTTTGGTAGAAACTTGCTAGTTCGAACGAAAAGTTTTTATCACTGGGGACGAAAAATATTATTTCTAAGAGGCTTTGGTTTGTGTTCATAAATTAATGTTAGTATTAAGTTAAATTCGTTACCTTTGATGAAGGTTTTGTTAGTGTTACGCAAAACTTCCTACTCTGACAGAAAAGTTGTTATCACAATCAATACATGTTACTTCTAACGAAAATATTTGTATCTTTGGTGACAAACTTGCTGTTCGAACAGACAGTGTTATCACTGACGGAAATTTATTTCTAATAGAACTTTGTGTCTGTTCAGTAAAAGTATGTTATTATTAAGGTAAAATGTCATTACTTTACGGAAAATGTTTGTTAGTGTTCACAAAGCTTGCTACTTTCTGACAGAAAGTTTGTTTCCCCATAAAAAATGTTACTTCTAAGAAAAAATTTGGTATATTGGTTAGAAACTTGCTAGGTCGAACAGAAAAGTGTTTGTCACTGACGAAATATTATTTCTTCTAAGAGAAATTTGTGAGTGTGTTCAGTAAATGTAGTTATATTACGGTAAATTCCGTTACTGTTCTATGAGAATGTTTGTTAGTGTTAAGAACTGCTACTTCTGACAGAACAGTTGTTATCACAATCAGAAATTTACTTCTACGAAAAAATTGGTATCTTTGGTAGAAAACTTGCTATTTCGAACAGAAAAAGTGTTATCACTGACGAAATATTATTTCTTTTAAGAGAATTTGTGTGTGTTCGTAAAAGTATGTTAGTATTAAGGTAAATGTCGTTACTTTGATGATAATGTTTGTTAGTGTTAATCAAAACTTGCTACTTCTGTACAGAAAGAGTGTTATCACACAACCAAAAAATTGTTACTTCCTACGAAAAAATTTGGTATCTTTGGTAGAAAAACTTGATAGTTCGAAACAGAAAAACTGTTCTCACTCACTGATGAAAAATATTATTTTCTTAAGAGAAATTTGTGTGTGTGTCAGTAAAAGTAGGTGTAGTATTAAGGTAAAATGATGTTATTTGATGAGAATGTTGTTAGTGTTAAAGCAAAACTTAATACTTTCATGACAGAAAAGTTGTTAATCACAATCAAAAAATGTTACTTCTTTAAGAAAAATATTTGGAATCGTTTGGTAGAGGAAAACTTGCTAGTTTCGAACATAAAAAGGTATTTTCATGACGAAAAATATTATTTCTAAGAGAGGAAGTTTTGTGTGTGTTCCCGTAAAAAGTTATGTTAGTACTTAATGTTAAACTTTTGTTACTTTGATTGAGAAGGTTTGTTAGTTTTAAGCAAATTGACTTGCTACTTCTGACAGAAAAGTTTTATCACAATCAAAAAGTGTTACTTCTACGAAAAAATTGGTTTCTTTGGTAGAAAACTTTGAGAGTTCGAAAACAGAAAAAGTGTTTATCACTGACGAAAAATATTATGTCTAAGAGAAACCTTTTTGCGTGTTGTTCAGTAAAAGTATGTTGCGTATTAAGGTTATGAATGTTCTTTACTTTGTATGAGGAAGGTTTATTCGTGTTAAGCGAAAATTGCTACTTCCTGACAGAAATGTTGTTATCATAATCAAAAAATGTTACTTCTAAGAAAAAATTTTGGTATCTGTTGGTAGAAAACCTTACTAGTTCGAACAGGAAAAAGGTTTATCACTGACGAGAAATATTATTTCTAAGAGATATTTGTGTGTTTTTCAGTAAAAGTATGTTAGTATTAAGGTAAAATGTCGTTAATCTTTGATGAGAAGGTTTGTTTAGTGTTAAGCAAAACTTGCTACTTCTGACAGAAAAGTTGTTATCACAATTAAAAAAAAATGTTACTTCTAAGTAAAAATTGGTATCTTTGGTAGAAAACTTGCTAGTTCGAACAGAAAAAAGTGTTATCACTGACGAAAAAAAATATTATTTCTAAGAGAATTTGTGTGGTGTTCAGTAAAAGTATGTTAGTATTAAGGTAAAATCGTAGTTACTTTGATAAGAAGGTTTTGTTAGTGTTAGTAGAACTTGCTACTTCTGACCAGAAAGTTGTTATCACAATCAAAAAATGTTACTTCTAAGAAAAATCGGTATCTTTGGTAGAAAACTTGCTAAGTTCGAACAGAAAGAGTTTTATCACTGACGAAAAATATATTTCTAAGAGAACTTTGTGTGTGTTCAGTAAAAGTATGTTAGTATTAAGTTAAAATGTCGTTAACTTTGATGAAAAGGTTTGTTTAGTGTTAAGCAAAACTTCCTACTTTCTGACAGAAAAGTTGTTATCACAATCAAAAATGTTACTTCTACGAAAATATTTGTATCTTTGGTGGAAAAAATTGCTAGTTCGACAGAAAAGTGTTATCACTGGACGGAAAATATTATTTCTAAGAGAAATTTGTGTCCTGTTCAGTAAAAGTATGTTAGTATTAAGGTAAAATGTCATTACTTTAATGAAAATGTTTGTTAGTGTTCAGCCAAAGCTTGCTACTTCTGACAGAAAAGTTGTTATCACAATAAAAAAAATGTTACTTCTAAGAAAAATATGGTATCTTTGGTAGAAAACTTGCTAGTTCGAACAGAAAAAGTGTTGTCCACTGACGAAAAATATTATTTCTAAGAGAAATTTGTGAGTGTTCAGTAAATGTATGTTAGTATTAAGGTAAAAAACATGTCGTTACTTCGCATGAGAATGTTTGTTAGTGTTAAGAACTTGCTACTTCTGACAGAAAGTTGTTATCACAATCAAAAAAATTTACTTCTAAGAAAAAATTTGGTATATCTTGGTAGAAAACTTGCTAGTTCGAACAGAAAAAGTGTTATCACTGACGAAAAAATATTATTTCTAAGAGAAATTTGTTGTGTGTTCAGTAAAAGTATGTTAGTATTAAGGTAAAATGTCGTTACTTTGATGAGAATGTTTGTTAGTGTTAATCAAAACTTGCTACTTCTGACAGAAAAGTTGTTATCACCACCAAAAATGTTACTTCTACGAAAAAATTTGGTATCTTTGGTAGAAAACTTGCTATTCGAACAGAAAAAGTGTTAATCACTGCACTGACGAAAATATTATTTTCTAAGAGAAATTTGTGTGTGTTCAGTAAAAGTATGTTAGTATTAACGGTAAAATGTCGTTACTTTGAGAGAATGTTGTGTTAGTGTTAATCAAAACTTGCTACTTCTGACAGAAAAGTTGTTATCGACAACCAAAAAATGTTTACTTCTACTGAACACGAAAAAATTTGGTATCTTTGTAGAAAAACTTGCTAGTTCGAACCAGAAAAAATGTTATCACATGATGAAAAATATATTTCTAAGAGAAGAAATTTGTGTGTGTTCAGTAAAAGGTATGTAGTATTAGGTAAAATGATGGTTACTTTGATGAGAAGGTTTGTTAGTGTTAAGCAAAAACTTATACTTCTGACAGAAAAAAGTTGTTATCACAATCAAAAAATGTTACTTCTACGAAAAAATTTGGAATCTTTGGTAGAAAACTTGCTAGTTCGAACAGAAAAGTATTTTCATTGGACGAAAAATATTATTTCTAAGAGAAATTTTTGTGTGTGTTCAGTAAAAGTATGTTAGTATTAATGTAAAATTTTGTTACTTTGAATGAGAGGTTTGTTAGTTTTAAGCAAAACTTGCTACTTCTGACAGAAAAGTTTTATCACAAATCAAAAAGTGTTACTTCTACGAAAAATTTGGTATCTTTTGGATAGAAACTTGCTATTTCGAACAGAAAAAAGTGTTATCACTGACGAAAAATATTATTTCTAAGAGAGAACTTTGCGTTTGTTCAGTAAAAAGTATGTTAGTATTAAGGTGTAAAATGTCGTTACTTTCGATACTTTGATGAAGGTTTATTTCGTGTTAAGCGAAACTTGCTACTTAGCTGACAGAAAAATGTTGTTATCATAATCAGAAAAATGTTACTTCTAAGAAAAAAAATTTGGTATCTTTGGTAGAAAACTTACTATTTCGAACAGAAAAAGTGTTATCTTCTGACGGAAAAATATTATTTCTTAAGAGATATTTGTGTGTTTTCAGTAAAAGTATGTTAGTATTAAGGTAAAATGTCGTTACTTTGATGAAAGGTTATGTTAGTGTTAAGCAAAACTTGCTACTTCTGACAGAAAAGTTGTTATCACAATAAAAAAATGTTACTTCTAAGTAAAAATTTGTATCTTTGGTAGAAAACTTGCTAGTTCGACAGAAAAAAAGTGTTATCACTGACGAAAAATATTATTTCTAAGAGAACTTTGTGTGTGTTCAGTAAAAGTATGTTAGTATTAAGGTAAAATGTCGTTACTTTGATAAGAAGGTTTGTTAGTGTTGAGTAGAACTTGCTACTTCTGACAGAAAAGTTGTTATCACAATCAAAAAATGTTACTTCTAAGAAAAAATTCGGTAGCTTTGGTAGAAAACTTGCTAGTTCGAACAGAAAAAAGTGTTATCACTGACGAAAAATATTATTTCTAAGAGAACTTTGTGTGTGTTCAGTAAAAGTATGTTAGTATTAAGTTAAAATGTCGTTACTTTGATGAAAAGGTTTTGTTAGTGTTAAGCAAAACTTCTACTTCTGACAGAAAAGTTGTTTTTTTGATATCACAATCAAAAAATGTTGTTATTCTACGAAATATTTGGTATCTTTGGTGGAAAACTTGCTAGTTCTACCCCGACTAAAAACAGAAAAGTGTTATCACTGACGAAAATATTATTTCTAAGAGAAATTTGTGTCTGTTTCAGTAAAGTATGTTAGATTATTAGGTAAAATGTCAGTACTTTAAGAAAATGGTTGTTAGTGTTCAGCAAAGCTTGCTACTTCTGAACAGAAAAGTTGTTATCACAATAAGAAAAAAAATGTTAATTCTAAGAAAAAAGTATGGTATCTTTGGTAGAAAACTTGCTATTTCGAACAGAAAAAAGTGTTTGTCACTGACGAGAAAATATTATTTCTAAGAGAAATTTGTGAGTGTTCAGTAAATGTATGTTAGTATTAAGGTAAAAGTTTCGTTACTTCGATTTAGAATGGTTGTTAGTGTTAAGAACTTGTTCTACTTCTGACAGAAAAGTTTGTTATCACAATCAAAAAAAATTTACTTTCTAAGAAAAAATTTGGGTATCTTTGGTACGAAAACTTTGCTAGTTCGAAACAGAAAAAGTGTTATCACTGACGAAAATATTATTTCTAAGGGAGAGAAATTTGTGTGTGTTCAGTAAAAGTATGTTAGGTATTAAGGTAAAATGTCGTTACTTGATGAGAAATGTTTGTTAGTGTTAATCAAAACTTGCTACTTCTGACAGAAAAAGTTGTTATCACAACCAAAAAAATGTTACTTCTACGAAAAAAATTGGTATCTTGGGTAGAAACTTGCTAGTTCGAACAGAAAAAATGTTACACTGATGAAACCGATATTATTTCTAAGAGAAATTTGTGTGTGTTCAGTAAAAGTATGTTAGTATTAAGGTAAAATGAGTTACTTTGGATGAGAAGGTTTGTTAGTGTTAGCAAAACTTAATACTTCTGACAGAAAGTTGTTATCACAATCAAAAAAAATGTTACTTCACTACGAAAAATTTGGAATCTTTGAGTAGAAAACTTTTCCTAGTTCGAACAGAAAAGTATTTTCATTGACGAAAATATTATTTCTAAGAGAATTTGTGTGTGTTACAGTAAAAGTATGTTAGTATTAATGTAAAATTTTGTTACTTTGATGAGAAGGTTTGTGTTAGTTTTTAAGCAAAACTTGCTACTTCTGACAGAAACAGTTTATCACAATCAAAAGTGTTACTTCTAAACGAAAAAAATTGGTATATCTTGGTAGAAAAAAAAAAACAAAAAAAGAAAACTTTCTATTTCGACAGAAAAAGTGTTTATCACTGACGGAAAAAAATATTATTTCCTAAGAGAAATTTGTGTTGTTCAGTAAAAGTATGTTAGTATTAAGTAAAATGTCGTTTACTTTGATGAAGAAGGTTTGTTAGTGTTAAGCAAAACTTGCTACTTCTCACAGAAATGTTGTTATCATAATAAAAAAATGTTGCTTCTAAGAAAAAATTTGGATATCTTTGGTAGAAAACTTACTAGTTCGAACAGAAAAAGTGTTATCACTGACGAAAATATTATTCTAAGAGAAATTTGTGTGTGTGTTCAGTAAAATATGTTAGTATTAAGTAAAATGTCGTTATTGTGACGAGAAAGGTTTTGTTAGTGTTAATCAAAAACTTGCTACTTCTGACAGAAAAGTTGTTATCACAATCAAAAAAATGTTTATGTCTACTACGAAAAAATTCGGTATCTTTGGTAGAAAACTTGCTAGTTCGAACAGAAAAAGTGTTTATCACTGACGAAAAATATTATTTCTAAGAGAAGAATTTGTGTGTGTTCAGTAAAAGTATGTTAATATTATGGGGGGAGGTAAAATGTCGTTACTTGATGAGAGAATGTTTGTTAGTGTTAAGCAAAAACTTGCTACTTCTGACAGAAAAGAAAATTGTTATCACAACCAAAAAATGTTATTTCTTACTACGAAAAAATTTGGTATCTTTGGTAGAAAACTTGCTAGTTCGAACAGAAAAAGTGTTATCACTGATGAAAAATAGTATATTTCTAAGAGAAATTTGTGTGTGTTCAGTAAAAGTATGTTACGTATTAACCTAAAATGATGTTACTTTGATGAGAAGGTTTGTTAGTGTTAAGCAAAACTTGCTACTTCTGACAGAAAAGTTGTTTTATCACAATCAAACAATGAATTTACTTCTAAGAAAAAAATTCGGTATCTTTGACAGAAAACTTGCTAGTTCGAACAGAAAAAGTGTCATCATTGATGAAAAATTATTATTTCTAAGAGAAATTTTTTGTGTATTCAGTAAATGTAAGTTTAGTATTAAAGGTATAATGATTTCTCGGCTTTGATGAGAATGTTTGTTTAGGTGTTAAGCAAAACTTGCTACTTCTGACAGAAAAGAGTTGTATATCACAATAAAAAAAATGTTACTTCTACGAAAAAGGTCTTTGGAATCTTTGGTAGAAAACTTGCAAGTTCGAACAGAAAAAGAATTACCACGTGACGAAAAATATTATTTCTAAGAGAAATTTGTGAGTGTTCAGTAAAAGTATGTTAGTATTACATGTAAAATGATGTTACTTTGATGATAAGGTTTGTTAGTGTTAAGCAAAACTTGCTACTTCTGACAGAAAAGTTTTTATCACAATCAAAAAAATGTTACTTCTACGAAAATATTTTGTATCTTTGGTAGAAAACGTTGCTAGTTCGAACAGAAAAGTGTTATCACCTGACGAAAAATATATTTCCTAAGAGAAATTTGTGTGTGTTCAGTAAAAGTAATGTTAGTATTAAAGTTAAAATTTTCGTTTACTTTGATGAGAATGTTTTGTTAGTGTTAAGCAAAAACTTGCTACTTCTGACAGAGTAAAGTTGTTATCACAATCAAAAAATGTTACTTCTACGAAAATATTTGGTATCTTTGGTATAAAACTTTTGCTAGTTCGAAACAGAAAAAGTGTATCACGTGACAAAAATATTATTTCTAAGAGAAATTAGTGAGTGTTCAGTAAAAGTATGTTAGTAATTAATGTAAAATGATCGTTACTTTGATGAGAAGGTTTTGTTAGTGTTAAGCAAACCTTTGCTACTTCTGACAGAAACGTTTTTATCACACTCAAAAAATGTTACTTCTACGGAAAAAATTTGGTATCTTTGGTAGAAAACTTGCTAGTTCGAAAAACAGAAAATGTGTTATCACTGACGAAAAAATATTATTTTCTAAGAGAACTTTGTGTGTGTTCAGTAAAAGTAAGTTAGTCATTAAGTTAACATGTCGTTACTTACTTTGGATGAGAAATGTTTGGTTTAGTGTTAAGCAAAACTTAGTCTTACTATCTGACAGAAAAAGTTTGTTATACACACAATAAAAAATGTTACTTCTAACGACAAATATTTGGTACTCTTGGGTAGAAAACTTGGCTAGTTCCGAACAGAAAAGCTGTTTATCACTGACAAAAATATTATTTCTAAGAGACATTTTGTGTCTGTTCAGTAAAAGTATGTTAGTAATTAAGGTAAAATGTCGTTGATTTGATGAGAATGTTTTGTTAGTGTTCAAGGCAAAACTTGCTACTTCTGAACAGAAAAGTTGTTATCACAATAAAAAATATTTTTACTTCTAAACAAAAAATTTGGATCTTTGGTAGAACTAACTTGCTAGTTCAAACAGAAAAAGTGTTTTTTATCACTGACCGAAAAATATATATTCTAAGAGAAATTTGTGTGTGTTCAGTAAAAGTATATTAGTATTAAGTAAAATGTCGTTAACTTTGATTAGATGTTTGTTAGTGTTTAAGCGAAACTTTCTACTTCTGAACAGAAAGGTTTGGTTTATCACAACCAAAATACTGTTACTTTCTAAACGAAAAAACTTGGTACTCTTTGGGTAGAAAACTTGCTAGTTCGAACAGAACAAAATGTTATCACTGATGAACAATATTATTTCTAAAGAAATTTGTGTGTGTTCAGTAAAAAGTATGTTTAGTATTAAGGTAAAAAATGACATGTTACTTTGATGAGAAGGTTTGTTAGTGTTAAGCACAACCTTGCTACTTCTGACAGAAAAGTGTTGTTATCACAATCAAAAAATGTTACTTCTAAAAAACAATTCGGTATCTTTTGACCAGAAATCTTGCTAGTTCGAACAAAAAAAAGTGTTCATCATTGGTGAAAAATATTATTTCTAAGAAAAATTTGTGTGTGTTCAGATAAGAAGTACTGTTAGTATTAAGGTAAAATGATGTTACTTTGATGAGAATGTTTTGTTATTAAGGTTAAGCAAACCTTGCTACTTCTGAGCAGACAAAGTTGTTATCACAATCAAAAAACGTATGTTACTTCTAAGAAATAATTTGGAATCTTTGGTAGAAAACTTGCTAGTTCGAACAGAAAAAGTATTATCCACAGACGAAAAATATTATTTCTAATAGAAATTTGTGTGTTTTTCAATAAAAGTATGTTAGTAATTAGAGGTAAAAATGGATGTTACTTTGAATGAGAAGGTTTTGTTAGTGTTACAGCAAAAACTGTGCTGACTTTGCTGACCAGAAAAGTTGTTATCACAATAAAAAAATGTTTCTATCCTACTAAACGAAAAAATTTTGGTATCTTGGGTAGAAAAATTGCTAGTTTTGTAACGAGCAAGTGGTTTATCCACTGACGAAAAAATATTATTTTTAAGAGACCTTTGTGTGTGTTTCAGTAAAACCTATGTTAGTATTTAGGTAAAATGTCGTGTACTTTGATGAAATGGGTTTGTTAGTGTTATGCAAAACTTGCTACTTCTGACAGAAGAGTGTTGTTATCATAATCAAAAAATGTTAACTTCCAAGAAAAATTTGGTATCTTTGGTAGAAAAACTTACCTAGTTCAAACAGAAAAGTGGTTATCACTGACGAAAATATTATTTCAAAAAGAGAAATTTGTGTGTGTTCAGTAAAAGTATGTTAGTATTAAGGTAAAATGGTCCGTTACTTTTGATGAGAAGGTTTGTTAGTGTTAAGCAAAACTTGCTACTATCTGACAGAAAAGTTTTGTTATCACATATAAAAAATTTTTACTTCTAAAGAAAAAATGTGGGGGGTCTTTGGTAAAAAGAAACCTTGCTAGTTCGACATGAAAAAGTGTTTTGTCACTGGACGAAAAAATATTCTTTCTAAGAGGCCATTTTGTGAGTGTTCAGTAATGTATGTTAGTATTAAGGTAAAATGGTCGTTTTTTTTAACTCCCTTTTCGTGAGAATGTCTATGTTATGTTAAGCAAAACTTGCTACTTCTGACAGAAAAGTTGTTATCACAATCAAAAAAAATTTACTTTCTAAGAAAAATTTGGTATCTTTGGTAGAAAACTTGCTAGTTCGAACAGAAAAAGTGTTATCACTGACGAAAAATATTATTTTCTAAGAGAAGTTTGTGTGTGTTCAGTAAAAGTATGTTAGTATTAAGGTAAAATGTCGTTACTTTGATGAGAATGTTCGTTAGTGTTAAGCAAAACTTGCTACTTCTGACAGAAAAGTTGTTATCACAACCAAAAAATGTTACTTCTACGAAAAAAATTTGGTATCTTTGGTAGAAAATATGCTAGTTCGAACAGAAAAAATGTTATCACTGATGAAAATATTATTTCTAAGAGATTTTTGTGTGTGTGTCAGTAAAAGTATGTTAGTATTAAGGTAAAATGATGTTACTTTGATGAGAAGGTTTGTTTAGTGTTAAGCAAAACTTAATACTTCTGACAGAAAAGTTGTTATCACAATCAAAAAATGTTATTTCTACGAAAAAAATTTGGAATCTTTGGTAGAAAACTTGCTAGTTCGAATAGAAAATGTATTTTTCATTGACGAAAAATGAAATATTTCTAAGAGAAATTTGTGTTGTTTCAGTAAAAGTATGTTAGTATTAATGTAAAATGATGTTACGGTGATTGATGAGAAGGTTTGTTAGTGTTAAGCAAAACTTGCTACTTCTGACAGAAAAGTTTTTTCACAATCAAAAGTGTTACTTCTACGAAAAAATTTGGTTATCTTTGGTAGAAAAACTTGCTATTTCGAACAGACAGAAAAAAGTGTTATCACTGACGAAAAATATTATTTCTAAGAGAAATTTGTGTGTGTCAGTAAAAGTATGTTAGTATTAAGGTAAAATGTCGTTACTTTGATGAGAAGGTTTGTTAGTGTTAAGCAAAACTTGCTACTTCTGACAGAAATGTTGTTATTCATAATGAAAAAATGTTGCTTCTAAGAAAAAATATGGTATCTTCGGTAAAAACTTACTAGTTCAAACAGAAAAAAGTGTTATCACTGACGAAAAATATTATTTCTAAAGAGAAATTTGTGTGTGTTCAGTAAAAGTATGTTAGTATTAAGGTAAAATGTCGTTATTTTGTGATGAGAAGGTTTGTTAGTGTTAAGCAAAACTTGCTACTTCTGACAGAAAAGTTTATTATCACAATCAAAAAAGAAATGTTACTTCTACGAAAAAATTCGGTATCTTTGGTAGAAAACTTGCTAGTTCGAACAGAAAAAAGTGTTCTCACTGACGAAAAATATTATTTCTAAGAGAAATTTGTGTGTGTTCAGTAAAAGTAATGTTAGTATTAAGGTAAATGTCGTTACTTTGATGAGAATGTTTGTTAGTGTTAAGCAAAACTTGCTACTTCTGACAGAAAAGTTGTTATCACAACCAAAAAATGTTATTTCTACGAAAAAAATTTGGTATCTTTGTAGAAAACTTGCTAGTTCGAACAGAAAAAAAGTGGTTATCACTGATGAAAAATTTTATTTCTAAGAGAAATTTGTGTGTGTTCAGTAAAAAAGTATGTTAGTATTAACCTAAAATGATGTTACTTTGATGAGAAGGTTTGTTAGTGTTAAGCAAAAACTTGCTAATTCTGACTGAAAAGTTGTTATCACAATCAAACAATGTTTACTTCTAAGAAACAATTCGGTATCTTTGACAGAAAACTTGCTAGTTCGAACAGAAAAGTGTCATCATTGATGAGAAATATTATTTCTAAGAGAAATTTTTGTGTGTTCAGTAAATGTAAGTTAGTATTAAGGTATAATGATGGTTACTTTGATGAGAAGGTTTGTTAGTGTTAAGCAAAACTTGCTACTTCTGACAGAAAAGTTGTTATCACAATCAAAAAAAATGTTACTTTTCTACGAAAAATTTGGAATCTTTGTTAGAAAAACTTGCAAGTTCGAACAGAAAAAGAATTATCACTGACGAAAAATATTATTTCTAAGAGAAATTTGTGAGTGTTCAGTAAAAGTATGTTAGTATTAATGTAAAATGATGTTACTTTGATGAAAAGGTTTGTTAGTGTTAAGCAAAACTTGCTACTTCTGACAGAAAGTTTTTATCACAATCACAAAATGTTACTTCTACGGAAAAAATTTTGGTATCTTTGGTAGAAAACTTGCTAGTTCGAACAGAAAAAGTGGTATCACTGACGAAAAATATTATTTCTAAGAGAAAATTTGTGTGTGTTCAGTAAAAGTATGTTAGTATTAAGTTAAAATGTCGTTACTTTTGATGAGAATGTTTGTTAGTGTTAAGCAAAACCTGCTACTTCTGACAGAAAAAAGTTGTTATCACAATCAAAAAATGTTACTTCTACGAAATATAATTTGGTATCTTTGGTAGAAAACTTGCTAGTTTGAACAGAAAAGTGTTATCACTGACGAAAAATATTATTTTCTAAGAGAAACTTTGTGTGTGTTCAGTAAAAGTAAGTTAGTATTAAGTTAAAATGTCGTTACTTGATGATGAATGTTTTTTAGTTAGTGTTAATCAAAACTTGCTACTTCTGACAAAAAGTTGTTTATCAGTATCAAAAAAAATGTTACTTCTACGAAAATATTTGGTATCTTTGGTAGAAAACTTGCTAGTTCGAACAGAAAAGTGTTATCACTGACAAAATATTATTTCTAAGAGAAAATTAGTGAGTTTTCAGTAAAAGTATGTTAGTATTAATGTAAAATGATGTTACTTTGATGAGAAGGTTTGTTAGTGTTAAGCAAAACTTGCTACTTCTGACAGAAAAAAGTTTTCATCACAATCAAAAAAATGTTACTTCTACGGAAAAAAAATTGGTACTTTTGTAGAAAACTTGCTAGTTCGAACAGAAAAAAGTGTTATCACTGACGAAAAATATTATTTCTAAGAGAACTTTGTGTGTGTTCAGTAAAAGTAAGTTAGTATTAAGTTAAAAATGTCGTTACTTTGATGAGAATGTTTGTTAGTGTTAAGCAAAACTTGCTACTTCTGACAGAAAAAGTTGTTATCACAATCAAAAAAGTGTTACTTATACGAAATATTGGTATCTTTGGTAGAAAACTTGCTAGTTCGAACAGAAAAGTGTTATCAACTGACAAAAATATTATTTCTAAGAGAATTTGTGTCTGTTCAGTAAAAGTATGTTAGTATTAAGGTAAAATGTCGTTGATTTGATGAGAATGTTTGTTAGTGTTAAGCAAAACTTGCTACTTACTGACAGAAAGTTGTTTTAAACAATAAAAAAATGTTACTTCTAAACAAAAATTTGGTATCTTTGGTAGAAAACTTGCTAGTTCGAACAGAAAAAGTATTATCACAGACGAAAAATAATTATTTCTAAGAGAAATTTGTGTGTGTTCAATAAAAGTATGTTAGTATTAGGTAAAATGATGTTACTTTGATGAGAAGGTTTGTTAGTGTTAAGCAAAACTTGCTACTTCTGACAGAAAAGTTGTTATCACAATCCAAAAAATGTTACTTCTAAGAAAAAATTCGGTATCTTTGACAGAAATCTTGCTAGTTCGAACAAAAAAAAAGTGTCATCATTGATGAAAAAAATATTATTTCTAAGAGAAATTTGTGTGTGTTCAGTAAAAGTATGTTAGTATTAACCTAAAATGATGTTACTTTGATGAGAAGGTTTGTTAGTGTTAAGCAAAACTTGCTAATTCTGACAGAAAAGTTGTTATCACAATCAAACAATGTTACTTCTAAGAAACCAATTCGGTATCTTTGACAGAAAAACTTGCTAGTTCGAACAGAAAAAGTGTCATCATTGATGAGAAATATTATTTCTAAGAGAAATTTCTGTTTGTTCAGTAAATGTAAGTTTAGTATAAGGTATAATGATGTTACTTTGATGAGAAGGTTTGTTAGTGTTAAGCAAAACTTGCTACTTCTGACAGAAAAGTTGTATCTCCAATCAAAAAAATGTTACTTCTACGAAAAAAATTTGGAATCTTTGTTAGAAAACTTGCAAGTTCGAACAGGAAAAAGAATTATCACTGACGAAAAATATTATTTCTAAGAGAAATTGTGAGTGTTCAGTAAAAGTATGTTAGTATTAATGTAAAATGATGTTACTTTGATGAAAAGGTTTGTTAGTGTTAAGCAAACTTGCTACTTCTGACAGAAAAACGTTTTTATCACAATCAAAAATGTTTACTTCTACGGAAAAATTTGGTATCTTTGGTAGAAAACTTGCTAGTTCGAACAGAAAACAAGTGTTATCACTGACGAAAAATATTATTTCTAAAGAGAAATTTTGTGTGTGTTCAGTAAAAGTATGTTTAGTATTAAGTTAAAATGTCGTTACTTTGATGAGAATGTTTGTTAGTGTTTAAGCAAAACCTGCTACTTCTGACAGAAAAGTTGTTATCACAATCAAAAAATGTTACTTCTACGAAAAATATTTGGTATCTTTGGTAGAAAAAAACTTGCTAGTTTGAACAGAATAAGTGTTATCACTGACGAAAAATATTATTTCTAAGAGAAACTTTGTGTGTGTTCAGTAAAAAGTAAGTTAGTATTAAGTTAAAATGTCGTTACTTTGGATGAGAATGTTTTGTTAGTGTTATCAAACTTGCTACTTCTGACAAAAAGTTGTTATCAGTATCAAAAAATGTTACTTCTACGAAAAATATTTGGTATCTTTGGTAAAAAACTTGCTAGTTCGAACAGAAAAGTGTTATCACTGACAAAAATATTATTTCTAAGAGAAATTAGTGAGTTTCAGTAAAAGTATGTTAGTTATTAATGTAAAATGATGTTACTTTGATGAGAAGGTTTGTTAGTTGTTAAGCAAAACTTGCTACTTCTGACAGAAAAGTTTTCATCACAATCAAAAAATGTTACTTCTACGGAAAAATTTTGGGAGGCTATCTTTGGTAGAAAACTTGCTAGTTCGAACAGAAAAAGTGTTATATCACTGACGAAAAATATTATTTCTAAGAGAACTTTGTGTGTGTTCAGTAAAAGTAAGTTAGTATTAAGTTAAAATGTCGTTACTTTGATGAGAATGTTTGTTAGTGTGTAAGCAAAACTTGCTACTTCTGACAGAAAAAGTTGTTATCACAATCAAAAAGTGTTACTTATACGAAAATATTTGGTTATCTTGGTAGAAAACTTGCTAGGTTCGAACAGAAAAGTGTTATCACTGACAAAAATATTATTTCTAAGAGAAATTTGTGTCTGTTCCAGTAAAAGTATGTTAGTATTAAGGTAAAAATGTCGTTGATTTGATGAGAATGTTTGTTAGTGTTAAGCAAAACTTGCTACTTCTGACAGAAAAGTTGTTATTACAATAAAAAAATGTTACTTCTAACAAAAAAATTTGGTATCTTTGGTAGAAAACTTGCTAGTTCAAACAGAAAAAAGTATTATCACAGACGAAAAATATTATTTCTAAGAGAAATTTGTGTGTGTTCAATAAAAGTATGTTAGTATTAAGGTAAAATGATGTTACTTTGATGAGAAGGTTTGTTAGTGTTAAGCAAAACTTGCTACTTCTGACAGAAAAAAAAGTTGTTATCACAATCAAAAAATGTTACTTCTAAGAAAAAATTTCGGTATCTTTGACAGAAATCTTGCTAGTTCGAACAAAAAAAGTGTCATCATTGATGAAAAATATTATTTCTAAGAGAAATTTGTGTGTGTTCAGTAAGAGTATGTTAGTATTAAGGTAAAATGATGTTACTTTGATGAGAAGGTTTGTTAGTGTTAAGCAAAACTTGCTACTTCTGACAGAAAAGTTGTTATCACAATCAAAAAATGTTACTTCTAAGAAATAATTTGGAATCTTTGTGGTAGAAAACTTGCTAGTTCGAACAGAAAAAGTATTATCACAGACGAAAAATATTATTTCTAAGAGAAATTTGTGTGTGTTCAATAAAAGTATGTTAGTATTAAGGTAAAATGAATGTTACTTTGATGAGAAAGTTTGTTAGTGTTAAGCAAAACTTGCTACTTCTGACAGAAAAGTTTTATCACAATCAAAAAAATGTTACTTCTACGAAAAAATTTGGTATCTTTGGTAGAAAACTTGCTAGTTCGAACAGAAAAAGTGTTATCACTGACGAAAAATATTATTTCCAAGAGAAATTTGTGTGTGTTCAGTAAAAGTATGTTAGTATTAAGGTAAAATGATATTCTTTGATGAGAATGTTTGTTAGTGTTAAGCAAAAACTTGCTACTTCTGACAGAAATTTTGTTATCACAAATCAAAAATGTTACTTCTACGAAAAAACTTGGTTATCCTTGGTAGAAAACCTGCTAGTTCGAACAGAAAAAAAAAGCGTTATCACTGACAAAAAATATTATTTCTAAGAGAAATTTGTGTGTGTTGAGTAAAAGTATGTTACTATTAAAGGTAAAATGTCGTTACTTTGATGAGAAGGTTTGTTAGTGCTAAGCAAAACTTGCTACTTCTGATTGAAAATGTTGTTGTCAATAATCAAAAAATATTACTTCTAAGAAAAAAATTTGGTATCTTTGGTAGAAAAACTTACTAGTTCGAACAGAAAAAAAGTGTTATCACTGACGAAAAATATTATTTCTAAGAGAAATTTGTGTGTGTTCAGTAAAAGTATGTTAGTATTGAGGTAAAATGTCGTTACTTGATGAGAAGGTTTGTTAGTGTTAAGCAAAACTTGCTACTTCTGACAGAAAACGTTGTTTATCACAATAAAAAAATGTTTCTTCTTACGAAAAAATTGGTACCTTTTTGGTAGAAAAAAACTTGCTAGTTTGTACAGAAAAAGTGTTATCACTGACGAAAAATATTATTTTTTTAAGAGAACTTTGTGTGTGTTCAGTAAAAAACTATGTTAGTATTAAGGTAAAATGTCGTTACTTTGATGAAATGGTTTGTTAGTGTTAAGCAAAACTTGCTACTTCTGACAGAAATGTTGTTATCATAATCAAAAAATGTTACTTCCAAGAAAAAATTTGGTATCTTGGTAGAAAACTTACTAGTTCAAACAGAAAAAGTGTTATCACTGACGAAAAATATTATTTCTAAGAGAAATTTGTGTGTGTTCAGTAAAAGTATGTTAGTATTAAGGTAAAATGTCGTTACTTTGATGAGAAGGTTTGTTAGTGTTAAGCAAAACTTGCTACTTCTGACAGAAAAGTTGTTATCACAATAAAAAAAATTTTACTTCTAAGAAAAAAATTTGGTATCTTTGGTAGAAAACTTGCTTAGTTCGTACAGAAAAAGTGTTTTAGTCACTGACGAAAATATTTATTTCTAAGAGAAATTTGTGAGTGTTCAGTAAATGTATGTTAGTATTAAGGTAAAATTCGTTACTTCGATGAGAATGTTTGTTAGTGTTAAGCAAAACTTGCTACTTCTGACAGAAAAGTTGTTATCATCACAATCAAAAAAATTTACTTCTAAGAAAAAAATTTGGTATCTTTGGTAGAAAACTTGCTAGTTCGAACAGAAAAAGTGTTATCACTGACGAAAAATATTATTTCTAAGAGAAGTTTGTGTGTGTTCAGTAAAAGTATGTTAGTATTAAGGTAAAATGTCGTTGATTTGATGAGAATGTTTGTTAGTGTTAAGCAAAACTTGCTACTTCTGACAGAAAAGTTGTTATCACAATAAAAATATGTTACTTCTAACAAAAAAAATTTGGTATCTTTGGTAGAAAACTTGCTAGTTCAAACAGAAAAAGTGTTCTCACTGACGAAAAATATTATTTCTAAGAAAATTTGTGTGTGTTCAGTAAAAGTATGTTAGTATTAAGGTAAAATGTCGTTACTTTGATGAGAATGTTTGTTAGTGTTAAGCAAAACTTGCTACTTCTGACAGAAAGGTGTTATCACAACCAAAAAAAAATGTTACTTCTACGAAAAAAACTTGGTATCTTTGTTGTAGAAAACTTGCTAGTTCGAACAGAAAAAGTGTTATCACTGATGAAAAATATTATTTCTAAGAGAAATTTGTGTGTGTTCAGTAAAAGTATGTTAGTATTAAGGTAAAATGATGTTACTTTGATGAGAAGGTTTGTTAGTGTTAAGCAAAACTTGCTACTTCTGACAGAAAAGTTGTTATCACAATCAAAAAAAACATGTTACTTCTAAGAAAAAATTCGGTATCTTTGACAGAAATCTTGCTAGTTCGAACAAAAAAACGTGTCATCATTGATGAAAAATATTATTTCTAAGAAAAATTTGTGTGGTTTCAGTAAGAGTATGTTAGTATTAAGGTAAAATGATGTTACTTTGATGAGAAGGTTTGTTAGTGTTAAGCAAAACTTGCTACTTCTGACAGAAAAGTTGTTTATCACAATCAAAAAATGTTACTTCTAAGAAATAATTTGGAATCTTTGTAGAAAACTTGCTAGTTCGAACAGAAAAAAGTATTATCACAGACGAAAAATATTATTTCTAAGAGAAATTTGTGTGTGTTCAATAAAAGTATGTTAGTATTAAGGTAAAATGATGTTACTTTGATGAGAAGGTTTGTTAGTGTTAAGCAAAACTTGCTACTTCTGACAGAAAAGTTGTTATCACAATCAAAAAATGTTACTTCTAAGAAAAAATTCGGTATCTTTGACAGAAATCTGCTAGTTCGAACAAAAAAAAAGTGTCATCATTGATGAAAAATATATTTCTAAGAGAAATTTGTGTGTGTTCAGTAAGAGTATGTTTAGTATTAAGGTAAAAATGATGTTACTTTGATGAGAAGGTTTGTTAGTGTTAAGCAAAAACTTGCTACTTCTGACAGAAAAAGTTGTTATCACAATCAAAAAAAAATGTTACTTCTAAGAAATAATTTGGAATCTTTGGTAGAAAACTTGCTAGTTCGAACAGAAAAAAGTATTATCACAGACGAAAAATAGTATTTCTAAGAGAAATTTGTGTGTGTTCAATAAAAGTATGTTAGTATTAAGGTAAAATGATGTTACTTTGATGAGAAAGTTTGTTAGTGTTAAGCAAAACTTGCTTACTTCTGACAGAAAAGTTTTTATCACAATCAAAAAATGTTACTTCTACGAAAAAATTTGGTATCTTTGGTAGAAAACTTGCTAGTTCGAACAGAAAAAAAAAGTGTTATCACTGACGAAAATATTATTTCCAAGAGAAATTGTGTGTGTTCAGTAAAAGTATGTTAGTATTAAAGGTAAAATGATATTACTTTGATGAGAATGTTTGTTAGTGTTAAGCAAAACTTGCTACTTCTGACAGAAATTTTTGTTATCACAATCAAAAAATGTTACTTCTACGAAAAAAAAAACTTGGTATCCTTGGTAGAAAACCTGCTAGTTCGAACAGAAAAAAGCGTTATCACTGACAAAAAATATTATTTTCTAAGAGAATTTGTGTGTGTTGTGTAAAAGTATGTTACTATTAAGGTAAAATGTCGTTACTTGATGAGAAGGTTTGTTAGTGCTAAGCAAAACTTGCTACTTCTGATTGAAATGTTGTTGTCATAATCAAAAAATATTACTTCTAAGAAAAAATTTGGTATCTTTGGTAGAAAAAACTTACTAGTTCGAACAGAAAAAGTGTTATCACTGACGAAAAAATATTATTTCTAAGAGAAATTTGTGTGTGTTTCAGTAAAAGTACGTTAGTATTGAGGTAAAATGTCGTTACTTTGATGAGAAGGTTTGTTAGTGTTAAGCAAAACTTGCTACTTCTGACAGAAACGTTGTTATCACAATAAAAAAATGTTTCTTCTACGAAAAATTTGGTATCTTTGGTAGAAAACTTGCTAGTTTGTACAGAAAAAGTGTTATCACTGACGAAAAATATTATTTTTAAGAGAACTTTGTGTGTGTTCAGTAAAACTATGTTAGTATTAAGGTAAAATGTCGTTACTTTGATGAAATGGTTTGTTAGTGTTAAGCAAAACTTGCTACTTCTGACAGAAATGTTGTTATCATAATCAAAAAATGTTACTTCCAAGAAAAAATTTGGTATCTTTGGTAGAAAACTTACTAGTTCGAACAGAAAAAAAGTGTTATCACTGACGAAAAATATTATTTCTAAGAGAAATTTGTGTGTTTTCAGTAAAAGTATGTTAGTATTAAGGTAAAATGTCGTTACTTTGATGAGAAGGTTTGTTAGTGTTAAGCAAAACTTGCTACTTCTGACAGAAAGGTTATTATCACAACCAAAAAATGTTACTTCTACGAAAAAAAACTTGGTATCTTTGGTAGAAAACTTGCTAGTTCGAACAGAAAAAGTGTTATCACTGATGAAAAATTATTATTTCTAAGAGAAATTTGTGTGTGTTCAGTAAAAAGTATGTTAGTATTAAGGTAAAATGATGTTACTTTGATGAGAAGGTTTGTTAGTGTTAAGCAAAACTTGCTACTTCTGACAGAAAAGTTGTTATCACAATCAAAAAATGTTACTTCTAAGAAAAAAATTCGGTATCTTTGACAGAAATCTTGCTAGTTCGAACAAAAAAAAAGTGTCATCATTGATGAAAAATATTATTTCTAAGAGAAATTTGTGTGTGTTCAGTAAGAGTATGTTAGTATTAAGGTAAAATGATGTTACTTTGATGAGAAGGTTTGTTAGTGTTAAGCAAAAACTTGCTACTTCTGACAGAAAAAGTTGTTATCACAATCAAAAAATGTTACTTCTAAGAAATAATTTGGAATCTTTGGTAGAAAACTTGCTAGTTCGAACAGAAAAGTGTTATCACTGACGAAAAATATTATTTCTAAGAGAAATTTGTGTGTGTTCAGTAAAAGTATGTTAGTATTAAGGTAAAATGTCGTTACTTTGATGAGAAGGTTTGTTAGTGTTAAGCAAAACTTGCTACTTCTGACAGAAATGTTGTTATCATAATCAAAAAATGTTGCTTCTAAGAAAAAATTTGGTATCTTTTGTAGAAAACTTACTAGTTCGAACAGAAAAAGTGTTTATCACTGACGAAAAATATTATTTTTCTAAGAGAAATTTGTGTGTGTTCAGTAAAAGTATGTTAGTATTAAGGTAAAATTGTCGTTATTTGATGAGAAGGTTTGTTAGTGTTAAGCAAAACTTGCTACTTCTGACAGAAATTTTGTTATCACAATCAAAAAATGTTACTTCTACGAAAAAAAATTTGGTATCCTTGGTAAGAAAACTTGCTAGTTCGAACAGAAAAAGTGTTATCACTGACAAAAAATATTATTTCTAAGAGAAATTTGTGTGTTGAGTAAAAGTATGTACTATTAAGGTAAAATGTCGTTACTTTGATGAGAAGGTTTGTTAGTGTTAAGCAAAACTTGCTACTTCTGATTGAAATGTTGTTGTCATAATAAAAAAAATGTTACTTCTAAGAAAAAATTTGGTATCTTTGGTAGAAAAACTTACTAGTTCGAACAGAAAAAGTGTTATCACTGACGAAAAATATTATTTCTAAGAGAAATTTGTGTGGGTTCAGTAAAAGTATGTTGGTATTGAGGTAAAATGTCGTTACTTTGATGAGAAGGTTTGTTAGTGTTAAGCAAAACTTGCTACTTCTGACAGAAACGTTGTTATCACAATAAAAAAATGTTTCTTCTACGAAAAAATTTGGTATCTTTGGTAGAAAACTTGCTAGTTTGTACAGAAAAAAGTGTTATCACTGACGAAAAATATTATTTTTAAGAGAACTTTGTGTGTGTGTTCAGTAAAAAACTATGTTAGTATTAAGGTAAAATGTCGTTACTTTGATGAGATGGTTTGTTAGTGTTAAGCAAAACTTGCTACTTCTGACAGAAATGTTGTTATCATAATCAAAAAATGTTACTTCCAAGAAAAAATTTGGTATCTTGGTAGAAAACTTACTAGTTCGAACAGAAAAAGTGTTTTCACTGACGAAAAAATATTATTTCTAAGAGAAATTTGTGTGTGTTCAGTAAAAGTATGTTAGTATTAAGGTAAAATGTCGTTACTTTGATGAGAAGGTTTGTTAGTGTTAAGCAAAACTTGCTACTTCTGACAGAAAAGTCGTTATCACAATCAAAAAAAAATTTTACTTCAAAGAAAAAATTTGGCATCTTTGGTAGAAAACTTGCTAGTTCGAACAGAGAAAGTGTTATCACTGACGAAAAATATTATTTCTAAGAGAACTTTGTGTGTGTTTCAGTAAAAGTATGTTAGTATTAAGGTAAAATGTCGTTACTTTGATGAGAAGGTTTGTTAGTGTTAAGCAGAACTTGCTACTTCTGACAGAAAAGTTGTTGTCACAATCAAAAAAGGTTACTTCTAAAAAAAAAAATTTGGTATCTTTGGTAGAAAACTTGCTAGTTCAAACAGAAAAAGTGTTATCACTGACGAAAAATATTATTTCTACGAGAACTTGTGTGTGTTCAGTAAAAGTATGTTAGTATTAAGGTAAAATGTCGTTACTTTGATGAGATGGTTTGTTAGTGTTAAGCAAAACTTGCTACTTCTGACAGAAATGTTGTTATCATAATCAAAAAAATGTTACTTCTAAGAAAAAATTTGGTATCTTTGGTAGAAAACTTACTGGTTCGAACAGAAAAAGTGTTATCACTGACGAAAAATATTATTTCTAAGAGAAATGTGTGTGTGTTCAGTAAAAGTATGTTAGTATTAAGGTAAAATGTCGTTACTTTGATGAGAAGGTTTGTTAGTGTTAAGCAAAACTTGCTACTTCTGACAGAAAAGTTGTTATCACAATCAAAAAAAAATTTTACTTCTAAGAAAAAATTTGGTATCTTTGTAGAAAATTTGCCAGTTCGAATAGAGAAAGTGTTATCACTGACGAAAAATATTATTTCTAAGAGAACTTTGTGTGTGTTCAGTAAAAGTATGTTAGTATTAAGGTAAAATGTCGTTACTTTGATGAGAAGGTTTGTTAGTGTTAAGCAGAACTTGCTACTTCGACAGAAAAGTTGTTGTCACAATCAAAAAAAGGTTACTTCTAAGAAAAAATTTGGTATCTTTGGTAGAAAAACTTGCTAGTTCAAGCAGAAAAAAAGTGTTATCACTGACGAAAAATAGTATTTTTTTTCTAGGAGAACTTTGTGTATGTTCAGTAAAAGTATGTTAGTATTAAGGTAAAATGTCGTTACTTTGATGAGAATGTTTGTTAGTGTTAAGCAAAAACTTGCTACTTCTGACAGAAAAGTTTTTATCACAATCAAAAAATATAACTTCTCCGAAAAAATTTGGTATCTTTGGTAGAAAACTTGCTAGTTCGAACAGAAAAAGTGTTATCACTGATGAAAAAATATTATTTCTAAGAGAAATTTGTGTGTGTTCAGTAAAAGTATGTTAGTATTAAGGTAAAATGTCGTTACTTTGATGAGAATATTTGTTAGTGCTAAGCAAAACTTGCTACTTCTGACAGAAAAGTTGTTATCACAATCAAAAAATGTTACTTCTAAGAAAAAAATTTGGTATCTTTGGTAGAAAAATTGCTAGTTCGAACAGGAAAAGTGTTATCACTGACGAAAAATATTATTTCTAAGAGAAATTTGTGTGTTCAGCAAAAGTATGTTAGTATTAAGGTAAAGTGTCATTACTTTGATGAGAATGTTTGTTAGTGTTAAGCAAAACTTCCTACTTCTGACAGAAAAGTTATTATCACAATCAAAAAATGTTACTTCTAAGAAAAAATTTGGTATCTTTGGTAGAAAACTTACTAGTTCAAACAGAAAAAGTGTTATCACTGATGAAAAATATTATTTCTAAGAGAACTTTGTGTGTGTTAAGTAAAAGTATGTTAGTACTAAGGTAAAATGATGTTACTTTGGTGAGAATGTTTGTTAGTGTTAAGCAAAACTTGGTACTTCTGACAGAAAAGTTGTTATCACAATCAAAAATGTTACTTCTAAGAAAAAATTTGGTATCTTTGACAGAAAACTTGCTAGTTCGAACAGAAAAAGTGTTATCACTGACGAAAAATATTATTTCTAAGAGAAATTTGTGTGTGTTCAGTAAAAATATAATAAAAAAGCCATTTGAAAGTATTGCTTGGTGATGGGATATTCAAAAAGCCATAAAGTAAAGTTGTGGGTGAAAAGGATGAGTACTTCAAGTTGTAAAATTGGTTTAGGAGGGACATTACGCAAAGAACTTGTTCTGAAATAATATAAAAAAGCCTTTTGAAAGTACTGCTTGGCGTTGGGGTATTCAAAAAAATAACGCGTAAGGTAAAGTTGTGGTGAAAAGGATGAGTACAGCAACTTGTAAAATGGGTTTAGGAGGAATGTTAAGAAAAGAACTTGTTCTGAAAAGATATAATAACGCCTTTTGAAATGTGGGGGGCCCTCTTATGTCTCAAGTGCACATAAAAAGTATAAAAAATGGGGGGCCTTTGGGGGTGCCGGTGTGTCTTTGGGGGCCTTTGGGGGCTCGGGGGACCCTTTGGGTGGGCATTGGGGGACCAGGGGGCCTTTGGGGGACCGGGGGGGTTTTACGGGGGGACCGGGGGGTTTTGGGGGGCCCGGGGGCCTTTGGGGGCTGGGGGGGGGGCATTGGGGGACCGGGGTCCTTTGGGGATGGGGTAGGGGGGTGAGGGTTGTTGGGGTAGGGGACCTCACAAGACTGTTCAAATGGAACTTGTGTATTATAACGACCACAGAGTTTCACCCTCAAATCATCTTCTAAATCATCTTCTAAAATCATCTTCTAAAATACCTCAAACGGTTTCGCTTAAATCATCTTCTAAAATGTCTCAAAACGGTTTCACCCAAATAATCCCTAAACGTAATTTCTGCGTGTTCCTTTTGTTTTGGCATCCCTGCGCTGTCACATTTGAAATTCCTAGGAAACCCTTTCCACATTTTCTCTTCATCTCTAAGATCAAAATATCTCTTCCCCACCGTTAATGCGCATGTGCAAACTTCGCCCGGAGACAATTCTCCTGGACGAACACTAACAAATCAATTGACCTTGAAAGCGCATGTGCAAACTTCGCCCGGAGACAATTCTCCTAGACGAACACCAACAAATCATGCAAACTTTGCCCCAGAGACATTTTCCTGGACGAACACCAACAAATAAATTTCTCGGAAATTCACTTCCCCTTCGATTGCGCAATCAATTTCTCGGAAATCTCTTTCCCCTAGGGAGTCTATTCCCATATATGGTGTGGGGTCATCAATTTCTCGGAAATCCTCTCCCCTTCGATTACGCAATCAATTTCTCGGAAATCCACTTCCCTCGAGGGATTCTATGCCCATATATGGTGCCCCGTTCGGAGTTAGACTCAATTGTAGATGGCAGCACGATGTTCGTACGGGAGATATTATGCCCTTCCTACTTGCATTATATGCCACTCGCTCAAGTTTACGCTGTGTAAATTTCGAGAACGCACTAGTTTTTTCGTTAGTTCTATCGTTACTTTAGAAATAAATCTGGGCTATAGATTTGCATATTAGGGGGGAGGGTAAAGTATAGTGGGTCTGCATGCAAAATGAGTTAAATACAATTATTCTACATATTAGATAGATAGAGAGAGAAGTGCATTTTAAAGCCAAAATATACGGCCATGAACATAGTAGAATAGCATAAATGAAAGGCACAAATAACATAAACTTTTATCACCGATCTTCATAAAACACTATGAAATACTACATTAGTGTAATAATAGTACTTAATGCTTGGAAAATCGGCCATTGAAAAAAAAAAACACTTAAAGCTTGGAAAAAACTCTTAAATTAAACATTGCATTTACTTTATACTGTTTTTTTTTTTTTTTTTTTTTTTTTTTTTTAGTTAACAAAATTTCCAGATACCTCGCTAATCTTCTGTAATTTTTTTGTGGCCATACCTAGAAGGAATTGTTTTCTGACTTCAAACTGTCCAAATACTTTACCTTCCCCCCACCCCCGCGCCATGTGCAAATATATAGCCCAAATTAAATATTTCTCATCTATTCTGTCACTTGTATTTGTCTTGTCTCATGCTAAGATGAAAGAACCTAACCAAGAAACCCGTTTTTTTCTCGTGTTTTTTACGCAGCGTAAACTTGAGTGAGTGGCATAATACACAAGTGCCAAAATTCCTTCCCCTTACAGAAAAAAAAAAAAACTCAAATAAAATTCTCAAATTGGGAAAAGCCTTATTTTCCACGGGAGGGGGGGGGGTGGGGTTTCTGAGGGGGGGGGGGTATTAACCGGTGGGTATTTTACACAGGGGGTGTATTTTCCAGGGGGGTATTTTCCGCGAGGGGGGGGGGGGTAAACGCAAGCCACTCTAAAAGTACTTTTGACTATATGAGGGTGGTTCAAAATAGCCTTCAGGGGTTTTTGATGGATATGCCACTAAAGTGATTTTGTCATAAATTTTTCCAGCTACTTTGAAGATGAAAATATTACGAATATTGATAGTTCGATCATTAATTACGATGAACGAAGCTAAAGCAAAACATGAGTTCAACTTTCGGATTTCTTTGTGGAGTTCTTTGGAGAACCAGTGACGTCCTGTAAAAGACCAAACCAATTCATTTGGAGATTGTGGAGGTGATAATGCAATTCGACCAAGAAAGTATCAACCTCCAAATGAATCACCTTTGTTGGCTACTCTTTCCTTTGGAAACTGGTTGTCTCTACAGTGAATACACACAACCCCGGAAGGTCCCAATGACTTTTAATTAACACTTCCGTAGTTTACTGCATCTTTATCGGTTTGTACTTGGTTTTGTACCACAGTTTGTTGACGTTTACGATTGCCATGGCGTTGTTCTTCTAACGTAATATTTTTTTCTTTTTCACTTTCATTTTCGATTCGTTCTGATTCTCGCTGTCACTTGTCTTCTAGCAGTGCAATTCTTTCTTCTTCACTTTTATTGTTTACGCGTTCTGATGCTCTCTTTTGCGTGTCTACCAACCATAAAATTATTTGTTCTTCACTTTCAGATTGGCACGTTCTGATTCCCACTGTGGCTTGTAATTTTCGCTTCCGTTTATACCTTAACCGCATATTTCTTTGTCCTTTCTATCACATATCTTCTAACCACATATTTCTTTGTCCCTCATTTTCATTTTCCATTCGTTCTGATCCTCGTTGTCGCATGTCTTGTAACTGCATATTTCCTTGTTCTTCACTTTCGTTTTTGACTCGTTGTAATTCTCTCTATTTATCTTTTAAAGGTAAATTTCTCGGTTATTCAATTTCGTTTTTACTCGTTGTAATTGTTGTTTTCGCAGGTCATCTAACCACATATGTCTTTGTTGTTCATTTTTGTTTACCATTACTTCGGAAATTTTTTCAATGCCTACTGACTTCGCTGCTCAGATTGTTCTTGTCACACTTGCTGGTCTAGGTTGTTCATTTTCAACCCGTGAATTTACATTTCTTAGGTCATCCTTTTGACCTGTCTAATTTGATGGTCCAGTTTGTTCATTTTGAGCAATTTTCAATTTGCGTTTTTGTCCTCTAGGTATCATGAAACTGCTTAAAATGCCTTCTTTGTTCTTTACTATCATTATTGATTCGTTCTGATCCTTCTTGTAGCATGTCTTCCGCATTTCTTTATTCCTTATTTTCGCGTATCATTACTTCAGATAAATTTCAATTCCCTATGTCCTGGCTGCTTGGATTGGTGTTGTAACAATTGATGGTCTAGGGTGTTCATTTTGACCCATTGTGGATTTACATTTCTTAAGTCGTCCTCTTGATCTTGTCTCGTTTGATAGTCCAGTTTGTTCATTTTAAGCAATTGTTAATGTAAGTTTTTGTCCTCTAGATATTGTAATACTGCTGAAAACGTCGTTTGTAAATAGACTCGTTACGCTTGGTATTTTATACTTCGCTAAGTTTCGTGTGTACTTTTGCATGCGTCAAAGACACTAAAAACAATACAGCCACCCTTGAGAAAAAAATGACGCGTTTATTCTTTTGCATGTGCTCATAAATATGACGTCAGTCATATGAATTATGTTTTCCAAAATGTTCAGTAAAAGTATGTTAGTATTGAGGTAAAATGTCGTTACTTTGTTGAGAAGGTTTGTTAGTGTTAAGCAAAACTTGCTACTTCTGACAGAAACGTTGTTATCACAATAAAAAAATGTTTCTTCTACGAAAAAATTTGGTATCTTTGGTAGAAAACTTGCTAGTTTGTACAGAAAAAGTGTTATCACTGACGAAAAAATATTATTTTTAAGAGAACTTTGTGTGTGTTCAGTAAAACTATGTTAGTATTAAGGTAAAATGTCGTTACTTTGATGAGATGGTTTGTTAGTGTTAAGCAAAACTTGCTACTTCTGACAGAAATGTTGTTATCATAATCAAAAAAATGTTACTTCCAAGAAAAAAATTTGGTATCTTTGGTAGAAAACTTACTAGTTCGAACAGAAAAAGTGTTATCACTGACGAAAAATATTATTTCTAAGAGAAATTTGTGTGTTTTTCAGTAAAAAGTATGTTAGTATTAAGGTAAAATGTCGTTACTTTGATGAGAAGGTTTGTTAGTGTTAAGCAAAACTTGCTACTTCTGACAGAAAAGTTGTTATCACAATAAAAAAAAATTTACTTCTAAGAAAAAATTTGGTATCTTTGTAGAAAACTTGCTAGTTCGTTCAGAAAAAGTGTTGTCACTGACGAAAAATATTATTTCTAAGAGAAATTTGTGAGTGTTCAGTAAATGTATGTTTTTGTTTTTTTTTTTTAAAGTATTATTAGGTAAAATGTCGTTACTTCGATGAGAATGTTTGTTAGTGTTAAGCAAAAACTTGCTACTTCTGACAGAAAAGTTGTTATCACAATCAAAAAAAATTTACTTCTAAGAAAAAATTTGTATCTTTGGTAGAAAACTTGCTAGTTCGAACAGAAAAAGTGTTATCACTGACGAAAATATTATTTCTAAGAGAAGTTTGTGTGTGTTCAGTAAAAGTATGTTAGTATTAAGGTAAAATGTCGTTACTACTTTGATGAGAATGTTTGTTTAGTGTTAAGCAAAACTTGCTACTTCTGACAGAAAAGTTGTTATCACAACCAAAAAATGTTACTTCTACGAAAAAATTTGGTATCTTTGGTAGAAAACTTGCTAGTTCGAACAGAAAAAATTTTATCACTGATGAAAAATATTATTTCTAAGAGAGATTTGTGTGTGTTCAGTAAAAGTATGTTAGTATTAAGGTAAAATGATGTTACTTTGATGAGAAGGTTTGTTAGTGTTAAGCAAAACTTAATACTTCTGACAGAAAAGTTGTTATCACAATCAAAAAATGTTACTTCTACGAAAAAAAAAATTTGGAATCTTTGGTAGAGAAAACTTGCTAGTTCGAACAAAAAATGTATTTTTCATTGACGAAAAATATTATTTCTAAGAGAAATTTGTGTTTGCTCAGTAAAAGTATGTTAGTATTAATGTAAAATGATGTTACTTTGATGAGAAGGTTTGTTAGTGTTAAGCAAAACTTGCTACATCTGACAGAAAAGTTTTATCACAATCAAAAAGTGTTACTTCTACGAAAAAATTTGGTATCTTTGGTAGAAAACTTGCTATTTCGAACAGAAAAAAGTGTTATCACTGACGAAAAATATTATTTCTAAGAGAAATTTGTGTGTGTTCAGTAAAAGTATGTTAGTATTAAGTAAAATGTCGTTACTTTGATGAGAAGGTTTGTTAGTGTTAAGCAAAAACTTGCTACTTCTGACAGAAATGTTGTTATCATAATCAAAAAAATGTTGCTTCTAAGAAAAAATTTGGTATCTTTGGTAGAAAACTTACTAGTTCGAACAGAAAAAGTGTTATCACTGACGAAAAATATTATTTCTAAGAGAAATTGTGTGTGTTCAGTAAAAGTATGTTAGTATTAAGGTAAAATGTCGTTATTTTGATGAGAAGGTTTGTTAGTGTTAAGCAAAACTTGCTACTTCTGACAGAAAAGTTGTTATCACAATCAAAAAAATGTTACTTCTACGAAAAAAATTCGGTATCTTTGGTAGAAAACTTGCTAGTTCGAACAGAGAAAAAGTGTTATCACTGACGAAAAAATATTATTTCTAAGAGAAACTTGTGTGTGTTCAGTAAAAGTATGTTAGTATTAAGGTAAAAATTTTCGTTACTTTGATGAGAAATGTTTGTTAGTGTTAAGCAAAACTTGCTACTTCTGACAGAAAAGTTGTTATCACAACCAAAAAAAATGTTATTTCTACGAAAAAATTTGGTATGTTTGGTAGAAAACTTGCTAGTTCGAACAGAAAAAGTGTTATCTCACTGATGAAAAAATATTATTTCTAAGAGAAATTTGTGTGTGTTCAGTAAAAGTATGTTAGTATTAACCTAAAATGATGTTACTTTGATGAGAAGGTTTTGTTAGTGTTAAGCAAAACTTGCTAATTTTGACAGAAAAGTTGTTATCACAATCAAACAATGTTACTTCTAAGAAACAATTCGGTATCTTTGACAGAAAACTTGCTAGTTCGAACAGAAAAAGTGTCATCATTGATGAGAAATATTATTTCTAAGAGAAATTTTTGTGTGTTCAGTAAATGTAAGTTAGTATTAAGGTATAATTGATGTTACTTTGATGAGAAGGTTTGTTTAGTGTTAAGCAAAACTTGCTACTTCTGACAGAAAAGTTGTTATCACAATCAAAAAATGTTACTTCTACGAAAAAAATTGGAATCTTTGTTAGAAAACTTGCAAGTTCGAACAGAAAAAGAATTATCACTGACGAAAATATTATTTCTAAGAGAAATTTGTGAGTGTTCAGTAAAAGTATGTTAGTATTAATGTAAAATGATGTTACTTTGATGAGAAGGTTTGTTAGTGTTAAGCAAAAAAATGCTACTTCTGACAGAAAAGTTTTTATTCACAATCAAAAAAAAGTTTACTTCTACGGAAAAATTTGGTATCTTTGGTAGAAAACTCGCTAGTTCGAACAGAAAAAGTGTTATCACTGACGAAAAATATTATTTCTAAGAGAAATTTGTGTGTGTTCAGTAAAAGTATGTTAGTATTAAGTTAAAATGTCGTTACTTTGATGAGAAATGTTTGTTAGTGTTAAGCAAAACCTGCTACTTCTGACAGAAAAGTTGTTATCACAATAAAAAAAAAATGTTACTTTATCTACGAAAATATTTGGTATCTTTGGTAGAAAACTTGCTAGTTTGAACAGAAAAGTGTTTATCACTGACGAAAAAATATATTTCTAAGAGAACTTTGTGTGTGTTCAGTAAAAGTAAGTTAGTATTAAAGTTAAAATGTCGTTACTTTGATGAGAATGTTTGTTAGTGTTAAGCAAAACTTGCTACTTCTGACAGAAAAGTTGTTATCACTATCAAAAAATGTTAATTCTAACGAAAATATTTGGTATCTTTGGTAGAAAACTTGCTAGTTCGAACAGAAAAGTGTTATCACTGACAAAAGTATTATTTCTAAGAGAAATTAGTGAGTGTTCAGTAAAAGTATGTTAGTATTAATGTAAAATGATGTTACTTTGATGAGAAGGTTTGTTAGTGTTAAGCAAAACTTGCTACTTCTGACAGAAAAGTTTTTATCACAATCAAAAAATGTTACTTCTACGGAAAAATTTGGTATCTTTGGTAGCAAAACTTGCTAGTTCGAACAGAAAAAGTGTTATCACTGACGAAAAATATTATTTCTAAGAGAACTTTGTGTGTGTTTCAGTAAAAGTAAGTTAGTATTAAGTTAAAATGTCGTTACTTTGATGAGAATGTTTGTTAGTGTTAAGCAAAACTTGCTACTTCTGACAGAAAAGTTGTTATCACAATCAAAAAATGTTACTTCTACGAAAATATTTGGTATCTTTGGTAGAAAAACACTTGCTAGTTCGAACAGAAAAGTGTTTATCACTGACAAAAATATTATTTCTAAGAGAAATTTGTGTCTGTTCAGTAAAAGTATGTTAGTATTAAGGTAAAATGTCGTTGATTTGATGAGAATGTTTGTTAGTGTTAAGCAAAACTTGCTACTTCTGACAGAAAAGTTGTTATCACAATAAAAAAATGTTACTTCTAACAAAAATTTGGTATCTTTGGTAGAAAAACTTGCTAGTTCGAACAGAAAAAGTGTTATCACTGACGAAAAATATTATTTCTAAGAGAAATTTGTGTGTGTTCAGTAAAAGTATGTTAGTATTAAGGTAAAATGTCGTTACTTTGATGAGAATGTTTGTTAGTGTTAAGCAAAACTTGCTACTTCTGACAGAAAGGTTGTTATCACAACCAAAAAAAATGTTACTTCTACGAAAAAACTTGGTATCTTTGGTAGAAAACTTGCTAGTTTCGAACAGAAAAAGTGTTATCACTGATGAAAAATATTATTTCTAAGAGAAATTTGTGTGTGTTCAGTAAAAGTATGTTAGTATTAAGGTAAAATGATGTTACTTTGATGAGAAGGTTTGTTAGTGTTAAGCAAAACTTGCTACTTCTGACAGAAAAGTTGTTATCACAATCAAAAATGTTACTTCTAAGAAAAAATTCGGTATCTTTGACAGAAATCTTGCTAGTTCGAACAAAAAAAAAGTGTCATCATTGATGAAAAATATTATTCTAAGAGAAATTTGTGTGTGTTCAGTAAGAGTATGTTAGTATTAAGGTAAAATGATGTTACTTTGATGAGAAGGTTTGTTAGTGTTAAGCAAAACTTGCTACTTCTGACAGAAAAGTTGTTATCACAATCAAAAATGTTACTTCTAAGAAATAATTTGGAATCTTTGGTAGAAAACTTGCTAGTTCGAACAGAAAAAGTGTTATCACTGACGAAAAATATTATTTCTAAAGAAATTTGTGTGTGTTCAGTAAAAGTATGTTAGTATTAAGTATGTAAAATGTCGTTACTTTGATGAGAAGGTTTGTTAGTGTTAAGCAAAACTTGCTACTTCTGACAGAAATGTTGTTATCATAATCAAAAAAAATGTTGCTTCTAAGAAAAAAATTTGGTATCTTTTGTAGAAAACTTACTAGTTCGAACAGAAAAAGTGTTATCACTGACGAAAAATATTTATTTCTAAGAGAAATTTGTGTGTGTTCAGTAAAAGTATGTTAGTATTAAGGTAAAATGTCGTTATTTTGATGAGAAGGTTTGTTAGTGTTAAGTTTAACGCAAAACTTGCTACTTCTGACAGAAATTTTGTTATCACAATCAAAAAATGTTACTTCTTCTACGAAAAAAAAATTTGGTATCCTTGGTAGAAAACTTGCTAGTTCGAACAGAAAAAGTGTTATCACTGACAAAAAATATTATTTCTAAGAGAAATTTGTGTGTGTTGAGTAAAAGTATGTTACTATTAAGGTAAAATGTCGTTACTTTGATGAGAAGGTTTGTTAGTGTTAAGCAAAACTTGCTACTTCTGATTGAAATGTTTGTTGTCATAATAAAAAAATGTTACTTCTAAGAAAAAATTTGGTATCTTTGGTAGAAAACTTACTAGTTCGAACAGAAAAAAGTGTTATCACTGACGAAAAATATTATTTCTAAGAGAAATTTGTGTGTGTGTTCAGTAAAAGTATGTTAGTATTGAGGTAAAATGTCGTTACTTTGATGAGAAGGTTTGTTAGTGTTAAGCAAAACTTGCTACTTCTGACAGAAACGTTGTTATCACAATAAAAAAATGTTTCTTCTACGAAAAAATTTGGTATCTTTGGTAGAAAACTTGCTAGTTTGTACAGAAAAAAAAGTGTTATCACTGACGAAAAATATTATTTTTAAGAGAACTTTGTGTGTTTTTCAGTAAAACTATGTTAGTATTAAGGTAAAATGTCGTTACTTTGATGAGATGGTTTGTTAGTGTTAAGCAAAACTTGCTACTTCTGACAGAAATGTTGTTATCATAATCAAAAAATGTTACTTCCAGAAAAAAAATTTGGTATCTTTGGTAGAAAACTTACTAGTTCGAACAGAAAAAGTGTTATCACTGACGAAAAATATTATTTCTAAGAGAAATTTGTGTGTGTTCAGTAAAAGTATGTTAGTATTAAGGTAAAATGTCGTTACTTTGATGAGAAGGTTTTGTTAGTGTTAAGCAAAACTTGCTACTTCTGACAGAAAAGTCGTTATCACAATCAAAAAAAATTTTACTTCTAAGAAAAATTTGGTATCTTTGGTAGAAAAAACTTGCTAGTTCGAACAGAGAAAGTGTTATCACTGACGAAAAATATTATTTCTAAGAGAACTTTGTGTGTGTTCAGTAAAAAGTATGTTTAGTATTAAAGTAAAATGTCGTTACTTTGATGAGAAGGTTTTGTTAGTGTTAAGCAGAACTTGCTACTTCTGACAGAAAAAGTTGTTGTCACAATCAAAAAAGGTTACTTCTAGAAAAAATTTGGTATCTTTGGTAGAAAACTTGCTAGTTCAAACAGAAAAAAGTGTTATCACTGACGAAAAAATATTATTTCTAGGAGAACTTTGTGTATGTTCAGTAAAAGTATGTTAGTATTAAGGTAAAAAATGTCGTTACTTTGATGAGAATGTTTGTTAGTGTTAAGCAAAACTTGCTACTTCTGACAGAAAAAGTTGTTATCACAATCAAAAAATGTTACTTCTACGAAAAAATTTGGTATCTTTGGTAGAAAATTTGCTAGTTCGAACAGAAAAAGTGTTATCACTGATGAAAAATATTATTTCTAAGAGAAATTTGTGTGTGTTCAGTAAAAGTATGTTTAGTATTAAGGTAAAATGTCGTTACTTTGATGAGAAGGTTAGTTAGTGTTAAGCAAAACTTGCTACTTCTGACAGAAAAGTTGTTATCACAATCAAAAAATGTTACTTCTTACGAAAAAATTTGGTATCTTTGGTAGAAAACTTGCTAGTTCAAACAGAAAAAGTGTTATCACTGACGAAAAATATTATTTTTAAGAGAACTTTGTGTGTGTTCAGTAAAACTATGTTAGTATTAAGGTAAAATGTCGTTACTTTGATGAGATGGTTTGTTAGTGTTAAGCAAAACTTGCTACTTCTGACAGAAATGTTGTTATCATAATCAAAAAATGTTACTTCCAAGAAAAAAATTTGGTATCTTTGGTAGAAAACTTACTAGTTCGAACAGAAAAAAGTGTTATCACTGACGAAAAATATTATTTTCTAAGAGAATTTTGTGTGTGTTCAGTAAAAGTATGTTAGTATTAAGGTAAAATGTCGTTACTTTGATGAGAAGGTTTGTTAGTGTTAAGCAAAAACTTGCTACTTCTGACAGAAAAGTCGTTATCACAATCAAAAAAAATTTTACTTCTAAGAAAAAAATTTGGTATCTTTGGTATAAAAACTTGCTAGTTCGAACAGAGAAAGTGTTATCACTGACGAAAAATATTATTTCTAAGAGAACTTTGTGTGTGTTCAGTAAAAGTATGTTAGTATTAAGGTAAAATGTCGTTACTTTGATGAGAAGGTTTGTTAGTGTTAAGCAGAACTTGCTACTTCTGACAGAAAAGTTGTTGTCACAATCAAAAAAGGTTACTTCTAAGAAAAAATTTGGTATCTTTGGTAGAAAACTTGCTAGTTCAAACAGAAAAAGTGTTATCACTGACGAAAAATATTATTTCTAGGAGAAACTTTGTGTATGTTCAGTAAAAGTATGTTAGTATTAAGGTAAAATGTCGTTACTTTGATGAGAATGTTTGTTAGTGTTAAGCAAAACTTGCTACTTCTGACAGAAAAGTTTGTTATCACAATCAAAAAATGTTACTTCTACGAAAAATTTGGTATCTTTGGTAGAAAAACTTGCTAGTTCGAACAGAAAAAGTGTTATCACTGATAAAAAAATATTATTTCTAAGAGAAATTTGTGTGTGTTCAGTAAAAGTATGTTAGTATTAAGGTAAAATGTCGTTACTTTGATGAGAAGGTTTGTTAGTGTTAAGCAAAACTTGCTACTTCTGACAGAAAAGTTGTTATCACAATCAAAAAATGTTACTTCTACGAAAAAAATTTGGTATCTTTGGTAGAAAACTTGCTAGTTAGTACAGAAAAAGTGTTATCACTGACGAAAAATATTATTTCTAAGAGAACTTTGTGTGTGTTCAGTAAAAGTATGTTAGTATTAAGGTAAAATGTCGTTACTTTGATGAGATGGTTTGTTAGTGTTAAGCAAAACTTGCTACTTCTGACAGAAATGTGTTGTTATCATAATCAAAAAATGTTACTTCTAAGAAAAAAATTTGGTATCTTTGGTAGAAAACTTACTGGTTCGAACAGAAAAAGTGTTATCACTGACGAAAAATATTATTTTCTAAGAGAAATGTGTGTGTGTTTCAGTAAAAGTATGTTAGTATTAAGGTAAAATGTCGTTACTTTGATGAGAAGGTTTGTTAGTGTTAAGCAAAACTTGCTACTTCTGACAGAAAAGTTGTTATCACAATCAAAAAAAATTTACTTCTAAGAAAAAATTTGGTATCTTTGGTAGAAAATTTGCTAGTTCGAACAGAGAAAGTGTTATCACTGACGAAAAATATTATTTCTAAGAGAACTTTGTGTGTGTTCAGTAAAAGTATGTTAGTATTAAGGTAAAATGTCGTTACTTTGATGAGAAGGTTTGTTAGTGTTAAGCAGAACTTGCTACTTCGACAGAAAAGTTGTTGTCACAATCAAAAAAGGTTACTTTTAAGAAAAAATTTGGTATCTTTGGTAGAAAAACTTGCTAGTTCAAACAGAAAAAGTGTTATCACTGACGAAAAATAGTATTTCTAGGAGAACTTTGTGTATGTTCAGTAAAAGTATGTTAGTATTAAGGTAAAATGTCGTTACTTTGATGAGAATGTTTGTTAGTGTTAAGCAAAACTTTCTACTTCTGACAGAAAAGTTGTTATCACAATCATAAAATATAACTTCTCCGAAAAAATTTTGTATCTTTGGTAGAAAACTTGCTAGTTCGAACAGAAAAAGTGTTATCACTGATGAAAAATATTATTTCTAAGAGAAATTTGTGTGTGTTTCAGTAAAAGTATGTTAGTATTAAGGTAAAATGTCGTTACTTTGATGAGAATGTTTGTTAGTGCTAAGCGAAACTTGCTACTTCTGACAGAAAAGTTGTTATCACAATCAAAAAATGTTACTTCTAAGAAAAAATTTGGTATCTTTGGTAGAAAAATTGCTAGTTCGAACAGGAAAAGTGTTATCACTGACGAAAAATATTATTTCTAAGAGAAATTTGTGTGTGTTCAGCAAAAGTATGTTAGTATTAAGGTAAAGTGTCATTACTTTGATGAGAATGTTTGTTAGTGTTAAGCAAAACTTCCTACTTCTGACAGAAAAGTTATTATCACAATCAAAAAATGTTACTTCTAAGAAAAAAATTTGGTATCTTTGGTAGAAAACTTACTAGTTCAAACAGAAAAGTGTTATCACTGATGAAAAATATTATTTCTAAGAGAACTTTGTGTGTGTTAAGTAAAAGTATGTTAGTACTAAGGTAAAATGATGTTACTTTGGTGAGAATGTTTGTTAGTGTTAAGCAAAACTTGGTACTTCTGACAGAAAAGTTGTTATCACAATCAAAAATGTTACTTCTAAGAAAAAATTTGGTATCTTTGACAGAAAACTTGCTAGTTCGAACAGAAAAAGTGTTATCACTGACGAAAAATATTATTTCTAAGAGAAATTTGTGTGTGTTCAGTAAAAATATAATAAAAAAGCCATTTGAAAGTATTGCTTGGTGATGGGATATTCA